>QXVX01005909.1:8299-31215 GCA_013436065.1 Halocynthia aurantium
AGCGTCTTATGAGACGGGAAATACGGTAATTTAAAACCTCTTGACCAAGTTTACGGTATTCTACCTATAGTTTATAGTCACACAGACCACAATAAGTTTTCAAATTCGATTTAGGACACAGAATGTCTTCTTCAGTGTTCCGCTTTGTTGCTGGGAGTGTCTATATCTTATCCACGATACTTCTATCAAAGTTTACAGACGACTGTCATAAAGGTACCATTGGCCACCTAACCAACATTCATTATTGCCACAATACCAAAAATATTTTTGACTTCCAGCTAGCCATTTCTCCCAGTCAACGATCTCCTAACGATCCTGTAACTGTTGAGGTCAATGAGCGACTGGCTCTTAAAATCGAAGGGGTTATTCGCTGTGGGGGACCTGGTGGCATCACCCTCAAGCCACATTTGGGGGATCGTAAAGGCGACACAACACTTAGGGATCGGACGTTTCGTCATGTGAAAAAAATCAAACTTTCGGTTATGTCATCACTCATACCCCATCAGCAGGCAAGCAAGCCGGTCTCGAATACTGGAAAGGTGAGAGTTTGCTAGCTTGATGTCAAATTCGTGCGATGCATGCTTCATAAAATACTGCTACTGCAGTCAGTTCAAATCTGTTCTACCAGCAGCACGTACGAAACCTAACGTCTTTAGGCATTAATAAGTGGTGACGACAAAACTCATAAGATATGTACAGTTGATTGTGTATTGGATAGCTGAGGTTTTGTGAGTTTCACCAGGAACTCAAATATCACATATTTTAAATGTTGTTACCATGGTTCAAAAGCTACTCTTTGACATCTAATATATAGCTCATGGAAACATTCAACATTTCGGATGTTTTAAACAATATTAATGTTTGATTTAAAAAATCTATAGGTAAATATTATTGGAATAATTTTGGCACTTGGAATTTTCAGGCTATTCAGTTTGACAAGTCTAGCCATCCATCATATATATTGTAATGAACAATGGATGTGTGTATATTGATATTGTAGTACAGTACTAATGTAGAAGTCTTTCTATAAAGTTTCTGAGGCAAAGTACATTTCCACTTATTTGTCTTTATTCTTGTATTCAAATGGCCCACATCCTGTCACCGGTAGCAAACATGTCGCCTGTTAAGCGCTGCACTTGAATAGATATATTGACATAACAGCTTAATAATTTGAGAAAGTGACAGAAGTTACCTCCGGTTACCGGCGGTAATTCTATAATTCGTTGTCCTCGAGCGGATATTGGTCGGATATACGTCATCAACAAAAACTGATCGCCGTCGCTGAACATAATACTGTAAATAATAGCTGTTGGGGAGAATTGTTTTGTTTACATCGCAAGTAGCGAAAAGCGTCGGCCAGGCTTTTTATAGAGCGAATTATCGGATTACTACGCCTCTTTATTCTGTATGTGTGAATCTGTAAGTAAATATTAATGTTTATTGTTCGCGTAAACTTGGTAATTTAAATTTAACGATTCAATGAAATTCGATGGAATCTTACATAAAAAGCAATTATTTTTCTGCTTCCAAGAAGAAGAAGAATACTTATAATAATTCAACGCATTACATTTCGAAAATGTATTATTTGAACACACTTCATGTTATGTAAACACGGAACCACGACTACCGTGGTTCCTTGCACAACTACAAACCCGCGTTGTCTTCTTCAAAATTCCCGTCCCGGTAACGCGATAGGCGATTTCTGTTTATAGAATTAGGGATATATGTGTAAGTAATGTGTCCACAAAGTCGTAACATGTACTATACATAAATTGCCAATGATAGCGTAATAGGTTATGTTTTTCAATTGAAGATCATATTCCTCTCTGTCTAACTTCTACATGAGACCTTCTATAATTAGTCGCCCTCATCAATTCAATGTAAAAAGGGTCTTAACGTTCTATTATGTATGGTTTATATTCCGTGGGAATTGTATTTCGTGGATTAGTACTTAATCTAAGATCCAACTCGAATTATCACCAGATTCGTGTTCATCTAGCTAGCCTATTAATACAAGTATCGTAATTCTGCGGTAGTTGTTATAATAGCATCTTTTGTCCCCGATATTTTCATTCCAAACATTATTATCTACCTCAGGCGGAAATATTACTGTTGTTCAAACATTTAGCGCAATTCCATTTGGGTGAGCAAATACACTTTCGACCATAGCGGAAACCGTTACTTTATCACCTTAACTTTTCTGATATGAACTGAACAATTGTATTTTTGTAGACATACATCAGGTCAGCGTGTACAACGAACGACGGGGGTTTTATCACTTCGCTATATTATTACAGTCTCTCAATTATAGGATGACATTATAACATACAACATGGGGGTAAACAAAGTTACAGGGTCTAAAAACGATGGGTGCAAGGTTTTTTGTAACAATTAGGCCTTTATTGTTTTCATTTGCGCGATAAAAATAACTACGCAATAATAGCGGAATAATTCGAACACTCTCTTTGACGTGGATTCGGATTACACCTCATTAATTTCTATCGTCAAGCAAATTAGATGTTTTCTATTTCAGGTGAACCAAAACTGGAGCAACTCGTTAGAGCAAATTGTCGAACCTCATCATGAATACTTTAGCTGCCAGTTTCTTCTCACGTTTCCTATGTTGGGTAAGTTGGTGATAGGGAAGTAAAATATCAAGATTTCATATCTTATAATGGTTATTTTATCGCGTTTCGAGTTAACTTTGCATAGTGTGAAAACTTATTTCAATGAGAAAATAGGGATGCGTTCTGACAACAGCCTACAATCATAATTTAGCCACCATTTCCTACCNAGCCTTTTAGGTATAACTGTTGATCCACAAACTGTAGATAAAAATGACACCGGAAAATGCAAGAATGTGTCAGGTCAATGACTTCCATAGCGAAACCAACAATTCAAACTTTGTTATTGCGGCGGATACTGTCAACACCAGAACTGTGAAAGTCAGGTAATTTGGGTAAACCGTGTCCCGTTGACACCACATATAGACAAATCTAGTTTTTAAATCGTAGAATTCAATGGGAGTACTTATAATATAAGTTTCTCCTGATATACTATAGTTTTCTAGAATTTTCCAGTCCTTATTTGTATTTAACCATGTAGCTGTGAACACTGTACAGATTCTGTTACCCAGACATCCATAATTCGAGATGTCATTTCAATACGATATACAGTCAACAACTTGGTCAAATAATACGGAAACAGCGCTAAGACAAGAAGTAGCAGAGAAATACCAATAATCATTTAACAATACACTTCATATTTAACTGGGCGTTGCAGATTTAAAAATACATTTATTTTTTACAGTAGACCCTGGAATAAATGTCGTTCCGTTCTAACGTTGATTAGGAAAAATTGAGACTACGAAATCTGAAACAAACATTTCCGTACGTACTCCTACTGCAAGCGCGCCATCTTTGATTTGGTTTGGTTTTGAATGAAGCGACTGTAAGACTTGCTCCATTGAATTTATGCTTGCAAATTTGATTCCATCATTTATTTGTTAGAATGAGCGCTAAACGTTTTCTGTTCATAAAGTCACACTTTTCAAAGCCTATTCATGGCGTAAGTTGGGGCTCTACTAGACTGGATATCAAATCCTATATGTACATCACAACTGAAGTGAATTATACTCATAGCAGAGAAATTAAATAACTGTTAATTTCATCTGAATCGTCTTGCCTCAAGCTAGGTTAATAGTTCATATTTATTCCCCACATTATATACTGTAATTTTACATTGGTTACATTGGTAACCGCAGTACATGTCGCGCGATAATATAATTTTAAGATTGCTAGTTGGGAATAAAACAAGTTTTTGTGGTTATTTTATTGGTACGGGCTAGAAAAATGCAACAGATTATTTATTTATTTTTCATTTTAATGCTAGTACAGTATATATAAACTTACTTCCGACACCTAGCATATTTTTCGAGGATTTTTTGAAATGTTTCATAACAGAATATAAAAATTACTCGTTGAATACCGGAAGGTGTTGGATTATAAATATTCAAATTTTGTAACCCTAATGCCAAACTATATTAATCCGACGCATTTGGAGTTTAACTACGCTTTTCTTTAGCTTCAGTTTGGACAACTATGTTATTCCGAATATGCGAATCTCATCTGAAAAGGCACGTTACACCGAAATTAAATTTTAATAAAGAATTTTCCTAGTCGGCGATGTCTTACATCACGTCATTATTACTTTGTTTACATATTTACATCATGTTAAAATGAAACCGAGTCTACATTGTCAGACAATGATTCATTGATCCTGTACTCTCCTATATTTATTAACTGATAGATCCAAATACCGAACGACGAATCGAATGTGATAAGACTGGCACTAACAAAACGCAGAAACAGAAATAGAAATAACGTCATCAAAAATATTAGGAATTGCAATTGTTGCCATTCGCTATCAACATCATATCTTAAACCAATCCGGGCGCAGTCAGCATATAAAACTCTATAACATAAATGTGATTTGTGTATATGTAATGATAGATAATACAATATGTTTCGTTAGAAATATCACACGTCTTCGTATGGACGGACGTAAGTAGAAGACTTATACAGTAATACCCCACGTTGCGCCATTAGTTAAGACAAGAGGCTGGGATCTAGATCAATTTTTGAAGTGAGCCTGACTTGATGTATTTAGTATGACGACACACACCTAACAATTAGCGTAAACCACGCGCGAAAGAATATAATTCCCAACAATTTATTGAAGAATATTTTAGTCATTACGCTTGGAAACACCAGCACTACCCTCCTTGGGTCCCATGGCTAAAACAGACACACTCAAGAAATTACTCACAAAAATGCTACTCGAAAGAAAGCACACAATTGCAAGCACATGCAGAAATACATATGGTGTTGTCCGCCTTTGTTTAAAAGGAAAGTCGAGGCAACAGAGTGAAGTGAGGTTAGAGAAAATAACATGCTAAAATACTAAACAGAAATAGTTTAGAGAAGTAGCGTATGGTCGAACCTTGCGCAGGACAAAACTCAGGATATGACTCTACTACGGAAATCTAAGAATATGATGACGACACATTCGTACGGGCAACAAACTAGAAAGAGTGGAACTGCAATTAAAATAAAAAGTAAAGCGTCAGTACAACTGTATTCACCGGCATAGTCTTTATTTGAATTATATTCCGTTCTAATAGCGATCAGAGCGAATCTTGACGAAATCAAACTATAATGAACCCTACAGTAATGTAATTGTATTTCTCAGTATTTTGACTAGTACTTGGATTTATTAATAGTTTTGTACTGAGAAAATATGCCCATTTTACTGTTTACTGCGCGCCTACTTCCACTGGTTGTGGAAAACGGAATCTGCGGCGCTTGTTTGGAGAAAAACTTTGCTTGGATTTACGATGAACAGAATCGGAAATAACAAAGTGAAAATCGTTTCGCTTCTTCGGTTATCCATTTTTTTTAAAGATTATTTTCAATGAAGTTTATTTCATCACACCTACTTGGGCCATCTTACATCATGTTCAAAGAACGGATAACCACAAGGCATAGCTAGTTCTCTTTAAATCAGTTCAACAAAGTGACGTTTAAGCTAGCAATGCAAGTAATAGGCCATCATAAATATAATCCGACTGTCATCATACACAATACACCAAGCCTATTGACGGGGATATGAATAACCGTTGGCCGTTGACCTCGGTTTCGTTGTAATCATGCAGGTTGATAGTGCGTATATTAAGACAAGCTGAACCTTAAATAACTGATTACCGGTTTTGACAAAACCTTTTGATGTGGATCTGAATAATCCTTCAAGCTTTGACCTCGGTTTCGTTGTAATTATGGCGGCCTGTGTCTGATCACTCATCTCGAGAAAAACAAATCGGGAGTAAACAGCGCTACTTATGTGAAAGCGTTTGATTCTTCGTAAGTAATGCTTTTGATTAAAGTTACATCATACATCTTACATCCCACCTTTGAGATGGCAGTGACATCAACCACTCGCTTCCTTCTTAGTTGTTATACGGTTATGTAAGATCACTCGAAGTTATTTGGTTTCAAAATATATTCCGGCCGTAGTTAACTGCGACTGAAACAGCAAAAACTGCGAATGACTTGAATTAAATTTCCAGTAAATTCTTTACAATGCGAAATCGACGAATGAGTAGTGTTACATTTGACCTTGAGAAATATTCTGTCTCATTAATTGTGTAGTAAACCGTGCCCATATACAACCATTTATTATATTATAGATCCACAGTATTTACAGCATGTAGATTCTGGGATTGATTGGGGAGTTAAATACTGCATATATTCGTTAGTAAGTAGGCAGAAAGTAAGCTAGTAAGTAAGTACAATACTGTTTGGGTTTTGTTCGTATACCGATGTAGACCAACTACAACATGCAAGTTTTCCACACAATTAAAATACCAAAAAGATCAATTTACATGGTAGGGAACGGAACAAAGTTATTTGGATAAGGAAGTAAGCGATAGGGCAGCATCCTCGCTCTATTCAGTGTATGACAAGTACATACCAGAAATAAAATCGACATTCTATAGTATTTCAATTACTACGGGGGATGCACGGAAATCCGCGATTTACAAAGTATTGTGTTTGGAACGGAATTTTCAGTAATTACAATAAAAAACATTGACCTCTTCCCCCCTCTGTCAAAATTGGTTCCTCAGAAATTGAAGTAATGTATTCGAAGTACTCAATAGACGTACAGTATAACACTTTAATTACTGGCATACAAAAATCTTAATCTCCACCCGAAAGTATAAACAGAGACTGTCTATAGTGTAAATACCCATCAGATTACATATCCCAACCAAAACTCCTCTTATACCCTTTAAAACTTTGGTACTCTGATACGGGTTGTAATCTATCTGGTAGTAGGTAGGGTCGGACAGTAGCCAAACCAACTGACACGGCCAATCTGCACCCATCGCTAACTTCAAAACAAGCTATCTAAGACCAGCCACCGACAATAAACAGGGTTTTCTCCTATCCACAGTATCGTCTGGAATTACCAACAACAGAGCTATTCGTGGTCAGATCCATAGGCGACCGATTCTTTGAACTTGTGGGGAAATGTAGAGATTGTCAAGCACTGCTTATCTTTGACGAACTATCAAAGACATCTATTGATCTCTAACTCTATCTATTGATGCAACTAAACTTCAAACGATATCACGCATAAAAGATTTTTTATAGTATGAGGGGTAAACAGATTAGCGACTGACAGCAACTTAAAGCTTATTTAGCGACTGAAAGCATTTACGTGGTGGGTGCTTTTGACGTCAAATAAGCCGTATCGGCATTGTCTCTATTGCAACTGTGGATAACAACGTTTCCATTTTATCATAGCTGTTTGACTCATCTATTTTACTCTGAAGAACAAGTTCAAATGACTAATGTAACCACACATTTCTATATTATCCAATTATGGCTTGGGTTTAAGAGTCATGAATTTACCGTGTTAATATAATCAATTTGGGTTGGGATGATTATAAATTAGCAAAGTCTTTTCTAGCGTTAGTTAGGCAATTTTTTCCTTGACGCTTTTCTGATAAGTAAAGCCTAGCCAAGGTTTGCTCAACACCATCAAATGCAAAGAATACTTGTACCAATATAATGAAAAAAATTCCTATGTATATAAAGCCATTTGTTCATCAAAATATGACAAACAGACAAAGCTCGAAATTCTTTTCGCGATATAGCACTCCATTGCCTCTTTTAATTGATCACGTTTCGACGAAGATAAATAGCTTGTTTGTGACTCCTGTTTAAATTATGCTCCCTGAAAGCGCGAGTTTTTTACATTACACGTTTTGAGACTGCAAAGAATTTCAAGAATTTTCCAAAACGAAAGTGTATTGTATTCCTGAAAATAGGGTTTCCTTTTCCATGGCCATGGATACAAAATACAAAAGGTACATTGTTTGTCGGCTATAACGAATGAGGTTGGTGAACTCATTGGAATATTACAAGGTTTAGTACATTTATACATCCATGCTATCGATAGACATTGATTCCAGGGGCATAAATTATGACATGAGATAACCATTAATCAATTATTTATTTTATTCCTGTTAACGAAATCGAGATTGGAAAACTATTACGACCTTTGTTTGCTTTTAAAACGCCCAATTATAGCTGAACAAAGAACCTATAGTCATTTAAGCTGCATAACATGACCTAATCGTATTCAACAAAATCGTTAATGTATTGACTCTAGGCAACGTCCATCAAAGACCGGTACGCACTTGCATCGAAAAGTTTACCAATAAATGTAATTTCCTTAATATAAAAATAGAAACAAATTTTTCAAGGGGGTGCCAGAGCTCATTTTCAGATTCACGGGGGTGCCTATCACTAAAAAGGTTAAGAACCACTGGTGTAGTGTGTGCTCTTGAGATTTGGGGATTGGGTTTGGGAATCTGATGTGACTTGAATTTATGCTGCGTAATTAAGGTGCATTAATCAAGGTACAGTGAACCTCCAATATAATGAATTAATAGAAGGGAACTTTATTCGTTAATAGCAACATAGATAGCACAATATAGTTAATATTGTGTGTATAGAGTGTATCATTGATCCCAATTGTGTTATAAAATTCAATAAATATTATAAAAATAACTGTGTTTACAATACAGTAGATTTACTCGGCCAACGTTTATTCTCACTCCTTTCAGAAACTTGACCCAAGCAATGCGAGTGCGCTCAATGCTACCTGAAACAAGTGCGATATGAAATAGGTACAGTTCAGCTATCAGGATTTCTGAATTACTTTTGTTCATTTGAAATTCATTGCTATTCAATTAAAATCGTGTATGTAATAATATTTGCAATGTCTTATAAACCAAAATCAGGAGGTTTACTGTAAAATTATCTACAAGACTTCCACAGCAAGACCTTTTGCAAATATGTTACCGGGATGGAAACCTTAGAATAATTGAATGACGTAAATCCTTGTTTGTTAGACAGACACTTCGATTAAAACATGTTATTTGGCGGGGGAAATCGGGACATTGTATCACATTGGAATGACCGAGGATCTATGAGGTATGCACAATCAATTACGTCCAACCAGGGAACTACTCTACAGTATACCGCAAAACCAAGTCAGCGCAAGGCAAGCTTAATCACTAGTCTTCTAATAGAAAATATCGGGTTTTCTGATCAATGTGGGAAAAGCATTTCTCTTTACTAGCGGTCGCCATCGGTCTAGTTTCATTGATAAACAACAACCGACTGCTGAACCGATTTAATTTCTCTCCAAAGTGAGTTCAATGCATGTAACAAATTTTCACTCCCTGGCACAGAGCAAACGAAAAATAATGCTTACTGAGATGAAAGTGTGTATGTTTGTGTAATTACAGCATTAGCATATACCGTATTTACCTTATGATACTATTTGTTTATCATATTGTTGAGCGACACGATCTTCAGCTATAACTGGTAACCTGTGTCACGAATAAATCATACAACCATAAAGTACTTTATCGTTTAAGAGACTAAACATTACCAATGAAAAAGTCTTAATCTTTTCAATATAAATTAAATAATAGATAATAATATACGTGCGCGTGTACATTTATAATCATTATGTTTTGAGTGACAGGTGCGCGGGAGTTTTGCCCCTTTTAACAATTACATAATGGCCAAATAAGTCCAACAGACATAAAAACAAGTGAATGACGCTTACTTGGTTCAGAGGAAAGACAGATGTAATTATCACGGAAGGCAAACATGACTCATACAATATACATGTAACAATATAATGAAAAAAAAATCTTTTGGAATTTTTTTTATCGGTGGCCTCAAACTTTTGCTACGCACTGTACACCATTGATATTCATGATGATTTTGCCGAAACAGAACATATTTTTACATTGTACTCATGTCTACCAGAACGAGTACATACTCTAACGTCTTACGTGTCTAACCTCACTTTTTATTAAGGAGGGTCAACAAGTTGCGCATATGCCAGGATCTGTATTGTTAGTAAAAATCTTTATTCTGTATTCTACAACGATTCCTACAGTTTCGACAAAAACGTTCACAGGAATCCCTGCATTGCTGATGCGGAATTACAACATAGCTTTTGACCCTTCACCTTGTATGGATATTATCTTTGTTGCTTTATAGTGGTAAATAATATTGCAGTTCAAACCAAATTGCAACAAACACCAGTGGCAAACACTGAAGCCCGAAAATCACCCCATGGGATATTTAAATTTCTGGTTTACCAAGAAAATATCATAAATTTACGCTGAGACTCAGACTACACCCAACCAACTATGGGAACTTAAATGCACAAGGTAATTCACATTTACATTTACAGAATTGTTTACGGTTTTTACCACAAAGCGGGTGTTTTACGTGAGACCACCATCGATGATCAATAGGCAATCGCACGGGTGGTCTTACTAAGGCACTACAGATAGGGTATCATTAGAAGTTCAGATTCGAAATTTTTCAAAGTAGCCTGTTCAAGGGATATGGACCATAATTATGTTGTTTATTATATATAGCCTTTTTTTCTCACTAAACAAGAAACATGTAAATACAAAAGCTATTCGACTAAACTAACGAACTAAAACAACAATTCATTGACTCCCGAGGGACGAACGATGTGATCTGAACTAAATACTAGAATTGTACACAATTCCTGATATTGTCAATTGTAAAGTTGTCACAGTATCACCACTAGCATCACCGCGTTTAGTTTAGATCAGGGGTGGGCAAACTTTTTCCCAGGCGGGCCTCATTCGCTGTCTATCGGGCCAGGCCTCACCGCATTCGAAAAAACTAATGAATTTGATAAATTATGAAAACCCTTATAGGGCCGCTGATGCGTTTTTAAGGCTTCCCAGCGTCCCAAGAAAATAAATTTCATGGAAAACTATAAATCTATCAGTTGCCGTTTTTATCGTTGTCGACAAAGCAATAGAACAATATCGTCGTCACAAACACAGTGCGACGCGTGTTATATTCAGTTTATAGCCGCCGCAAATTTCCCCGCCGCGTTATCCTCTCATGATTTCATTTTGTTCCGTTGTGATGATGACGAAGGAAGCATATCAGGCTTTTCTCAAAGGGCAGTTCGTTATTAGCCTTTTTGCAAGAGGGTGAAGCTGCAAATACAACAGTGTCTCTCTGTTGGGCGTGATATCTACCCACATTCGCAAATGGCGTAGTAATGAAATGGCGTTGTGCCGTTTCAACACATAGAAGTTGGAATTCATAGATGCTCTCGGCGGGCCGCATGAAAACCTTTGCCGGGCCGCATGCGGCCCGCGGGCCGTAGTTTGCCCACCCCTGGTTTAGATCAATGCAGTGTATTATCTACATTCTCAATTGTGTGTAATTGGCAGCAAACTAAATATGTGCTACACACAGATACATGCCAATAACATGAGCTGAATTTTTAAGTCAACAACACTGACTTCAGTTTTATCAGAACATGGATGCCTGTTACTTACCTGTTAATAAAGACTCATCATCTCACGATGAACAACAGGGATAAGAGCAGAATTGCAAAATCCAATTAGAACTTATACTCCTGATCCGATTACAATAAAACTTGGGCTACATCGGAAATTTTTTGACACGAAGCGGATGACAAGGGACTATATGTTGCCAGACACTATATGTTGCCATCTTTTTTCAGACGGAATAACCCAATGACTCGACAAGCGTCGTATATCCGAGGATAAATTGACACTAAATTTCGCTACAAAGCTAACCGTTGATGGTACGTGATCATTTGAATTTTGTTTGTTTAGTTGTTCATTGGAACACTGTATCATTGTTACTGTGGTATAGTGGCTAAGCGCCAAATTAATCAAGAATCTACCGATTTTTCTTCGGATGACGCGTCTTTTATTCATATTTCGACCTTTCATTCTACGTCCTACAGTCAAGGGCGCAGTATATTTATTTTAAAAGACGCTACAAAGTACATTGAACCACCAAACCAATGTGACGCTTGTGTTGCTCTGCTTCCCATTCTATGTTAATTAGCGCATTCTTTACTGGACACATTCGTTTATTCTTTTGCTTGCTCTTTTTTTATGTCAACAAAACTTAGTAGCTGCCGCGATTAATCAAATTCTTTGACCTGCTAATTACTTCTAGGTTACATTGGGCGTCCGATCGAATTGTAGTACATAGCTCAAATACTATATTATATTGTTGGTTCCAGCTAAACATTTCTGCCGATTTCTGATCCCAGAATTAAAAGAAAATTATTTAAGTTACGTCCTATTTTCGGGTGGGTGTCCATATTCATTTTTCTGCGTCTTCTAATTAATATTTAATTTAATATCTAATTTAATATTCGGAAAATGCAGTATTCATGAATGCAAGTGTTGCTTGTTGAATCGGTTGCTAGGTTATAGATGCTACGATAAATAAAAGTTACAAAGCTGCCCAGTCAGCATTAGTAAGCAATCAAAATGGTGTACTTACGAAGATAGCTAGAAAGCAGGCTAAGTACTGGATGAGAAAAGGAATTTCACAAAAATCTACGACAGCGGGGACCAGAAATAACGATACAAAAGATGTAAAAGTTTTGGATATTCATACTAGATCCTCCTGTTCAGTCATCGTATATTAGCCCTCCCCACAAATTGAGTTTGTACTTTGTTACGACAGAACCCTTGTGTTACTTTCTATACAAAAGCTAATCATCAACAGTCGCTATGAGATCATGGGGCTAGGAAACAACATTCACCGTGGCCCCCCTGAAATAGTCACGAACAAAGTATAGGAAAATCCCCGTGGAATGTATTTTCGCGGGAAAAAACGCCCAGCGTCCTTATAAACACGAACCAAGCTAGATAGATCCACGTGTGCGTAAATGTTCTTGGCGAAAGCATATCTGATCACAAGCCGCCCTTTATTCCTACAGTGAGCAAGAATTGTAAGTATCCTATTTTTTACTTTATGTGAGTTTTACTATGCTAACATTCAACTAATTGGGACATACTGATGTATGCTTTGAAAATGGAATACTGATGGCTATTATGTATATCTGTTATGAATTAGTATGAGTTAGTACAGTCAATTAGTACTTGATGTGAATCTATACTATCTACCTCTAGGCTCAGTACTATCACTCTAGTATCACTATCTCAGAATACAACACTAACTATTTTTTCCACATAGATTAATTTACTACTGTAGGTTCACCTTATTTTACTGTTATTATTACTGTAGGTTCCATTTACGGTATGGAATAAAGCTAAACTCATTTCCACAAATAAACTTCCGATAAAATATATTCCAATCAGTTATCGAGCTAATTTCAACGGAAAGCGGGAAAAATTCGGGAAAAAATTGTAGTAACCAAAAAATAGAATATGATTAGCATTACTTGCAAAACAACAACATTTTTAACACTTCTATTACCCGATTCGTTAGCTAATAAAAACTACTATACAATACAACGTGGCCGCAGTCGATCTCATATTAAAATGGAGGTTGTCATGATCATTTTGAATTCAAATGAGTTATAAAGAGAAACAAATGAATATTACAGTACTTATGCCCATTAATAGATTAAATTCGTTTTTATTTTTCTGTGCGGAATAATACAAACAAGCCCAGTACTATAAATCAGGGATTTTTAATCAAGGAGGAACAGGATGACTTCCACCGATAGTAAAACTTAGCGGGTCAAGAGAAGCTTCAAAACATCCCAACAATAATAATGTGACAATAATAATAATTTTATATTGATGCTTACAAATTGTTTTAGAATCGAAGATTATAAGTATCCTCATTTGTAAAGTTTACAACAATAATCTAATAATGAATCATTATTAAGCGCGGTTCCTCCTGTTCTGCCTATAGTCATGTACACCTAATGCCTCAAGACTCCTTTTTGGCAAAGCTCCTGGAAGCGAGTCGGCCTGTTCTCCAAGTTTAGTATTAAGTTTTAGCTCACAGACTTAATGTCGTATGCAGACGAATACCGACAATATTATACTGTAATATAAAGTATCGCGAATCCTAAACGAGTCCGTCGTATTGGTGGACCGACATTTTATCAAAAACTTGAAATATTAGAGAGAGCTTCACAGTTTGCTCAGACACAAAGTTTACTGTCAGAGAAAGAGTTTCATCAGACATTTCTCCCGAACGACGGTATTTTATATCGGCAACAGTCAGCCACGACAGTGCGAGGTTCATGACAGAAGTCAGACCCGGCATAATCAGGAAGGTAGTTACTAGAAAATTAAATAGAATGCGGGAAAAGTACTGGTTACTAATAAAATCGGGTGAAAATAACAGAAATAGAAGGGGCAGAAATACCTAGCGTGAACAAGGATCTTTAATAAAAATGGTTTTTGGTACTCGTATCGTACTTTTAAATTCTCAGATATCTTTATGGCAGGTAGTACACAAATTTTGCCTTAGATATAGTACTTGAAACTCCGCACTGAACTACCTATTAAGTATACATATATATATTTAAAGATATTACAAACAACAGCTCTTCTGAATAAAGATAACTGCAGCGAAATATTTTCTAACAGAAATTCTAAGCTAAGCCTGCCGCAGAACTTGAACTACCGCCTGCCTCCGAGCCTCCGACGCTACGCACTTGGTAAGCGTTTAATGATTCCATTTCTAATACTTGGCTTATTATTGGGTTTAACTTATTCTAATATACTGGTATTCCGACAGCTCATTTAGCTAATTGCATAATCGATGATCCGAAAATTTATCGAGCCATTTTTGATTGAGGCGGCCATTTTGTTATACGTATGTACTTGGCCACCATACTCCACATACTACACCACATACTGATCAAACAGCACTATTATTCATCATAATATGATGGATTACAGAACTTTGAGGCATAATTAATTTACCACATGTCTCGTGGATTAATAACTTCCCATCACGTACGTGATAAAGGTTAGCTGTGATCTCAAGTCAGCCAGAGTCCAATGTACTTGAATAAAGTGTACTAGCTGAAACACCGAACTGGTAACGTTCCTTAAAGGTAGCACGGCGTTAAGTGTGTTGGCTTACTCGAATAATGCTGCTCTCAGATCATAGCCAGTGTACGGTTTATGTTACCATAGGAAACCATATAATTAGGATAAGGAGAAGGCTTAATGACATATATAATCTGTTTGGGTATTTGCTATCTACCTATAATGCATCTATGTATTTGATCTTTTTCCAAAAACAACTTTCTTTATTGTGAACAAACGCTTGGATTCCCTTTTTGCCGGAATATGAAATAATAATACAATTTAATATCAACCTATATATATAGAAAAGAGTGTTTGTTTATTTTGTTCGCTATAGAAAACCAAACGCTTATACTTACAAATTTAAGAATAATTCCAAATTAGCACTCCATACGAAATTTATCGGTGCAATTTAATTTGAATTCTGGGCCCAATGGATATCCTATCCTAGAAGCCTGTTCACGTTCCCGTTCAACATGCCAACGATTAATTAGCGTTAGGGCCGACATCGGCCATAATAGTTACTGCAAATCGTATTTCTAATATAGGTTAACGCCACTGGATTATCAGCATCAAATTATGGATTCATCGCTCCTAGTAGGGATGAACTAGCATGACCAAATACTGATAATTGATAGTCATTTGTTTATGCGAGGCCATCCTTATAAGGAAGCGAACTGTCTGCATACACAACTTCAGCAAAATCAGAAAAATATTTTACAATAATCAAATACAGTACATCAAGACGAAATCCTGGGTAATTAGGACGCACCCCGATCAAACCTATATTATAGACCCCACTCCAATGTATAAAGTTTTTTATAATGTATTTTTATGTAACAGTACTTCATTTTAAAACTGATACTTTTGTCAGTTTCAGTTCTCACAAAATAAATTTATAATGCCTATACTGTAAACCAGTTATCACGTGAAAGATGGGGTCCATAATTTTCTACCGCGTTATGATCCCGCGTATAATCCCCGTTGTAACGAATTTATTAGTTTACAAATCGAAAAATTGGGTTTCATGTCCAACCGTGTTTCATCGGGTACCAGTGTACGACTGGTTACATCAGTTCGGTAAAAAATTAAGTTCATATATGATAAAGGAAAGTACTACAGTACTGCATCCTCACAACAAATAATAAGAATGCTGAAATGAACAGGACTCTATACAATGTTCTTGAAATCAAATATAAGTCAGTATTAATAAATATCTGGAAATGGCCTTTACCTTTCAGTAATAACGATTTCGATTTGAATTTAATTCACAAATTGTAACATTGAAAGTACCTTTCATAGTCTATCACTCTAGTGGTTCTCAAACTTTTTCAAAAAAATTGCGTAGCGGTCCCATGAAGTTTTTTTCAATGATTCACGGCCCCATAAAAAAAATATTGAATTATTGTGACGCTGGACTGCCAGTCAAAATACTTTAATGCTATGGTGGTTCGCGATTGCTCCAGTTGGAACACGTGTGAACTCATTTTTATCATTATATCATTGTAGAAAACTAGGAAGGTAACTCAAAAATGTATTTTTTTGTTTATTACAATCATTTAGTACAATTCAATTGTAGACAAAAGACGTATTTCAGGTCCGTTATGTTCTAACGATATTTAACACGGACCCTCACACCGAAATACAAAAGTAATACAGGTGTTTCATCTGACGACATTTTGATAGCATCAATTCCTGTGTCAGGGTATTTTACTAAGCAACCAGAAGAATTACTGTCAAAAACTACCGCCAATGTTAAAAAGGGCGAAGAAAATTATGTCCTGTAGGTAAAAAACCATCATATACAACCGTAAAGCGAAATAATTACGATTCTGTTCTCGACTTGTATGTGAGTCATCTGATAGATAGATATACTTATACTCAATTATATGCAGTATTTTGTATGGTAAAGTACACATGCAATGATTTACTCACATCTAAAGTAAAATTACAGGGTCAATTGCTTAATCCGACAGCAGGAGAAAACTCATTCGTGCCAACGCGATGGTTGTAACGTTGCTCTACCTGCAGCCGTTATTAACCAGTAAGAAAACAAAATGTCGGCATCCTACAGCTTTACACAAACTCGGAGCATGTACTTTTCGGTAAATGGAATCTTAAAATTGAAACCAATCATCCCTTTATTAGATACATATTTAATTAACGCGAGGTTCAACGAATGTAAATTTGTGAATGACAATTTTTAAAATATCGAACTGGTATACTATACTGTATACTTCGGATGGTGTCGGGGTGTTGATTTTTATTGAGACGTGCTGAATGGATTGTGTTGTCGTTTAACGTTTGTATTGTACAGTAAACTCGTAATATATTCTTTCTTAACTTGCAAGAACTCAATTATACTTGGAATATATTTTCATAGGTTCAAAAGCAATATAATTATTTATTACTAATCATCAATCCAATTTCCTTATTTTGCCTTGCAGTTCTAAAAGACATCTCTTATTATTACTAATACCATACAGCCAAGTACATTACCCTATATGCTTGGCCTCAGTTAAAGTTAGGGTTGCCCCAGATATACGCGTAAGCCTCCCATATATCATTACAGATCACTCTTTTGGCCGTTCAGAAATAATAAAGTAAAACGATTCACCTATTTACCCCAAATATTTGTACGAATATTGTCATCCGATTGATTGTTATATTCGCTCAGTGCATGCGAACTCGATCTACTCGAAAACAGTTATGAAATTTTAAATCTATTTTCTGATGGAACTGCCAATTCAAACGTAAAAAACCTGCCAAATATCACAAAACATAATTTCATAATGGAATAGCATGGTGATCTTTGGTCCCAAATTTATTTAACAAAAAAAAACTACGCAGTATAAATGTAATTCCTAGTACGAATTGACTTGAGAAAAATGGCGCCAAACTAGAATATGAAATCTCTTTCACTTTACACCACACGGACAGGAATATTATCTTTGAACCACTGATTTCTTTTAATACCGAGTGATATTACTTTACAGATAAGCCTCACTCAATGGCCACCTCGTACAACGACCGACGAGAATTGTCCAATTACTGTCCAATTACGACCGTTTCTCATCATTCGATGTATATCGTTATTCAGGTAATTCATAAATGACTCTTATCTTAAAACAGGTTGTTAAGTGAGGACTTCGTTTACTTACTAGTTCGCTTTACGACTAGGAGGTTTGAACGGAACCCGGTCGAGAGCTGAATAATACTTTTAGGAATAAAGATACGGGCCCGCTCATATATTTGCCCCGGGGCCTGTATCAACTATCAGACACCCTGTTAACGGTTGCTATGTTTCAAAAAAATCATGTTTATTATCGTTATGGGTGAGGAGAAAGGCATTGATGGTGGTTAGCATAGTTACTTCATATCGTTGTGGTTACTAGAGAAAGAGATACGCGTACATGAAAATGACCGGAAAGCGACATTACAAATTACGTAATGTCTGAGTCTAGCGCTCGCCGTTTGATTCCCTCTTTTTTAAGCGAATTGTGTCCGATAAGATTTCATAACGCTGTCTAATAATAATCAACTCGAATCGTGAGGTAATGGTCTAAATATAGAAGCAGACGACAAGGAAACTATTATTCCTCGTGAAGCAATACAAACGACTGAGATGATCTCTAGGTACCATCGATGTTTTCTTTTCACGGATCCAGAACGAGACATAGAACATATATTACGAAAGAGATGTATAAGAACAGTAGACCATCAGTACGAAATTATTCCGTTCCATTATTTTTATGTACTACAAAGCTAATAGGTATATAGAAACGAGTTTGCTAGCCTCAATTTTCAAGAATGCTTTAGACGCACATGCACACATAAATTACACTGGAAGTATCGCACTAGTTATACTGTATTACATAAAAACTCAACGTCAGAGACGCGGAACGCAACTGGTGACATGATACGACACCGGTCTCATGAAAGAATTCCAATTAATGTATTCAATAACAGCGCACTGTCATCTCATTAAATAAAAGGAAGTGGAACAAATTATAAATTACTTCAATATTTCCCGTCTTTACCAATAATAATCATAGTGAACTTTTAGTTCTCGTAGCGCCATTTCACGTACATGGTACATGCCTTCAAGGTTTTTCTGTTTCTGAAACACAACGACCAACATTTGGAACACTATCTCATTGTCAACGTACGAATATACATGATTTACGAGGGCGCGGGAAACCCAGAACCGCACTTAACAAACAGCGCGACCTTGATATGTCACCGACAATTCATATTTTTCAGACACTTGTAATCGGTTTCCCGCTAAACCTTATAGAACTTGCTCTTCATTCATTCACGCGACAAAGATAAACAGTAGCATTTCTAAAGATTCGGTAAACATAGTTCAAATTACATCACCGTTGAATTTTTAATTTCCTTCATATAGAGGCATTTCATTTTATTGATTTTTATTGGTAGGTAGAATGGAAAAAGGTAAATCTGGAACTCCCCGACACAATCATTCAAGCATGGGTATGTGCCCATTCATCGTTCCAATTCTTTTTTTTCGTGGCACAAGCTAACGACACAACGTCCGGAATAAACGATCATCGGCTACTTTAGATTTGCTTCCGTATATCCCAAGGTATATAGAGGGTCTCGTTGTAAAAATACTGTATTAAGTTAAGCAGAATCTCTTATTCTGTCATTATTGTTGGAACTGTTGAGTGCTTATAATCTACAATATTGAATCAAGCACACGCAATACCAGCATAAAATGCCAGAATAATAATCTTCCTTCATTTAGTGTTTTCTGTTATTCTGTTCAGATCAGTAAGAGTGATTTTTCTTCCCTTCTTTAACAGCTTATTCAGAGACTAAGGGTGCCAACTCTATTTAATCGCTTCCATTGTCTTATTAATGTCTGATTAATATACTTTTCTCTCAAGTGTCAAGTTTTGGTTAATTATGTTCGTAGTACGAATGGTAGAATGTAATTGGAGACTGTGATCAGATCTAATTTTGAGGCAACCAAGCGCGATCGGATATTACTAGGGATGTCCGGCCTGTAATGAGGCGCCGCTTTTTTTTTTTTATTAACGGAGAGAAAATACTTGGAAAACTAACAATCGTATGGGTATTAGTCAACTCTTCAATAGTCTTCCAAACTGCAGATTAATTTACCAATAATTATTTGTCAAAACTCCTGAAATCTTTTTTAAAATCATTTATGACATGTTTTGTAATATTCTGTCTTCCCTGACTATATTCAATTACCATAGTAATATACATTCATTCTGTATGGGCATCAGTACGAGAAATTGTTCTTGTTGTACTTTTCTAGCGTTAAAATGTAGCCTTCTGCATACAAAGGGTACTTACTGTATGTACGGTATTTTATAAACAGCGTTGAATTTGTTCTGTCTTTAATGTTGGAATTTCGAGTGCAAGATTCTGTGTAGACATTTTGCGCACGTCACATCAACATAAGACGACGGAATAAATAGAACTTCCTCATTCACACAGGTGGGAAAACAAACAGTAATGCGTTCAGAATGCATTATCAACTACGGAACGTAATAGGATCATAACATTGTTCCTATTTTGTTGGGGTATTCAGATCTACATTACCACACACTTCATAATGCATCCAAAAGGTTGATCTCCGACTTGTTCTGATACGTTGATACCGTATAATTTTAAATATTTTTACATCTAATCTGTTACATCGAACATTAAGGAAAATTGTTTGAATTGAAATCATCAGTGAACTATATTCTGACTACAAATACCGTATCCAAGTTTTCAAAAAGTGCATACGATCAAAATACGCCTCAAAATACACTCCAGTCGACAACTGTACCTTTCCATGGTAAACTGAATAATTTTGTGCTCAATTGAATCTATAAAGGTTGGTATAATTTGCTTCGGACTAACAGTCGACTTCACGACCACAAGCTTGGAAAATCATTGGTGCTTGTGATCGTTGGAAGCGGCCGTTGCTTTGAAAGATTTCTCTGTCGCAGACATAAAATGAAACGCATATTCCGCAAGCCGCCATTATTTCTGGCAATAACCAATCACAGAAAAATACTACATTCGTTTTCAGTTTAAGTTGATTCGACAGATCAGTGAGTTGAAATTTCAGTGATCCGTTTAATTCAACTTGGATTAAATACGAACATGCAATTTGGTCAGTATACAACCTGGAAGTATTTGAGTTCGAGTACAATTATTCGCCCTTTTTTCATTCGCAGTTACCATGAATTATTACTTACCATAATTATATTGCTTAATTTGTTATTCATACTGTCAACTGTCAATTTCAACTTTACTTTGCTCCGTTATCGATTATTAATGATCAATAGATGACATGATATTCAACCGTAAGACGAAGTATATCTAACGAGCACCATCATGAAGGCGACTGTTACAAAGTTATGGGTTTTCATTCGCGTACAAATTACGAATGCTCCTGACGTAAGGTGTCATTCAACTCAAACACGTTCAACAAACAGAGTTTAACTTTAACGACGAACACGAATATTATAATGCATTTTCAATGATTCTGTATAGTTATCTCAGATCTTTTTTATCGTACAAATTATGACAAGAAATGGTTAATAGTCACTGAATATCACTGAAATATGTCGATATGTTTTGAATGAAATCATTCAGTATTCAAAAGACCTAAACCGCTTAAAAACGTATTCAATATCCAATAAAACGTATTAAAAGTATTCTTACCTTTGATTCTTTCAGGTATACTCAGTCAGAAATGGCCCATCCAATAAGAGAAACAGTATTCTACGGAGCAAACTACTTAGCTGTAACTGCCAGGAGTAATATACTATCTTAGTGCTTGTTTTGATACTGACTGCGCTGACTCCTTGTACCACTGTGTAGAAACAGAGAACTAACTCTAACATAATATTGGTTACAAGAGACAGCATAATTTGTTGTCTGTAATCAACGAAAAGTAATATCAATCAATGATTATAGTCTGGCAGCAAAATGAGCAACGTTTTCGAGATTGCACCAATACAACAATACGCAACCTTACGTGTTCCGTAAGCGCAATTAAAGAGAGCAATTCTTCACAAACGCAATGAATGTTTTGCCTACTTCTGTCGGGACGTTTATCGTTTGATTCGGACTTAACCTTGACTGGTATTTTGACATTCAGGCCACAGGATGTTGTTGATATATCAATCTTATTTACGAAACAACTCTACTGTACGTACTGGAGCTGATCGACGTACTCATATAAAATTATTCATACGTAACGTTTGAAAATTCATTATAAATAGTAGAACAGATCAGACTAGCACACTTGTTTCCTAGAGCCGCAAGAATTCATAACGGCCCGCCGAATTTAACCGACGTAATTATTACTAGGGCTATTCCTGATTCGAGAGACGAGGCGTTTATCCGAGGATGGCGCGTGTTTCAAAAATTTGAAAGACCAGTGAAGAGAGAAGTGGCTGCGAAGAGAGTATAGAATAATATTTGTCTTTCGCTTCTATAATGTACACCTATAATAAGCGTATTAACGCTGAAATATGTCTTTATTACTTATTGATTAGTGTAACATATTCAAATAACATATGCTAATATTATTCTAAGCAATTGAGCTGATTCACCAACGTCGAAACTCAAGTTATTATAGCGACACCTTAGTGGTAATAATAGCATGGAACATGTGTATGACGATGATGCGTAACGCTATTTCCTGTACATTGTACTAAATACGGGGAAAAGACTTTGAACGAGGAGAGTAAAGTTTAACTGGATGTTAAATAAAGCATTGGATATCAATATACCATTATAAATCATTCACACACTCTTATTAGAACTCCCGTAAAACGGGTGTTCTATTGTAATTGTTCGATTAATATATGCGAGATGGCATGTGAACGTTGCGATAATGCTGCCGCACGAGAGCCAGACAGTATGCGAGAGA
>QXVX01005914.1:0-21709 GCA_013436065.1 Halocynthia aurantium
CCTCTATAAATATGGCACTCTGATATAATACCGGGTATAAGGGGAGTTCGAGCGGGAAGATTCAGCTGTTCATACAGGTCCTTTGCAGTGAAAAATCAATGGCAAAAATAGTTCATACAGATCCTTTGAAAAATCAATGAAAAACCACTATTTTTTATGATTCAAATGTAATTTGAATTACTTATATAGGATATTATTACATCATGAAAACAATATTTTAAAACGTAATAACTTACGGTTCTTATTTTTCATCTCAGACGGATCAAGCGAAAATATATTGTATGTAGGTTCGGCTTTGTTACAAATCTCCAAATGACTAAACCGCAAATTTAATAATATCAAAAACGCTGTTTCAGTTCGGTGACATCGTTGCACCTATGCCAACAAATCCTGGCGGTAATTCGCTTGATCTCGCTCCGTAGTTTACTGAAATAATCCGGTTATTATTCTTTCTTCGATAGTAGTCTCATCGGTTTGAATAAACGTATTTCTCTACGGTTAAAAATTTCTCCAATGGACGCTACACACATGGTATATTGATGATGTGGTTTATAGAGATTACCCCACTTGCGATGTCGGGGTTCCGTTATATCACGGAAAACTAGGTTTCCCTCTTTTACTTGCGCAACCAAAGTTCGTTGCAATGGGACATAAGCCTTCTGGGCTGTAATTAGCATACCGAAGAGGCTAGCTAATGGGGAAAAGATCTACTGAAAAAAAAGATAATGCAAAACAGGCAATTCAGTTGTTTATGTAACAGATGGAGAGGCAAATCCTTGTTCCGAAATGACGCACTTATTCAGTCTGAGTCTGATCTGATAGGAAACTGGAAAAAGGAGTAATAATGGATTTCTAACTAAAACGAGTTGAACAAAATGAGAAGAAATCACCATGCAAGCTCCTGCCTCATTGTTTGCATTGTCTAGCTATTTCTTGGATTTATATGCCAGTGCTTGTTAATCAGCTTATCGTTGTTTGAGCTATTGTGAAGTTGTTCCTGGTTCGCTCTCTTATTGCGTTCTGCTTCAGGTATCCATATCAGTGAATCAGGATGACTAAAATCCTAATTATTACATTTTTTAATGCTTATATCAGAGATAAATTAGGATCAGTTCCCTCCAAGTATTATATTCAATGTTCGTTTACGAAAAGATATACAGTATATATATATATATATTTATAAATATAAATTTTGTTTTCAGGAGGCACCGTAGCGACCTATCCCCATCTCATTTACCACACGAAGTAAACGATCGAAAAAGCAGGCAAACATTGGAACAGAAGCCTCATCATCGTCTCCCGCAAGTGAACCATTTCCAGGACAATCGAGAACGTAGAAAACAATATTCAAAATTCGAAGCTATTGAAAATTCCAAAAGACAAACCAAGTCAAATCGCAACGTTCCGATAGACTCCGATCTGCAGCAACTGCCCCCGAAATCAGGTTATCAGAAAAACAATGAATGTAAGCCGAATGAAAAGCACGCGTCCAAAACCTCACATTGCAAACGTAGAACGCGACATAACGGCCTTGACCAGCGCAGCGCTTTGCTGAAAACGCGAGGCAAAGATCCAAGGTTCGCCTCTCCCTATGATCAGCATTTCCAGGAAGCCATGTATCTCCGATTAAGAGAACTTCAACGACAGGGGGTATTTGAAACGCGTTCTTGTTGGAGGGAGGGCGTTTTGGATAGCGACGAGGCGGATGACGACGAAAGCGACTTTGAAAACGTCCTAAAACAATCGTCGACCAATCAGGTCGATGAAAAATTATCTTCGATGAAGATCGACGATAACGAGACGTCAAGTACTAATATTCACCATCATTACCATCACGGTGTATCATCGTCTTCAGTTTTAGCAACCCTCTGCACGCCGAAGGGGGATGATAAATCACAGGAGGGCGGAGGTACAAACCCCTTTTTGCCTCCTCCGTACTACAATTCTTCAGATATCCCAGCTTCTTTATTCGATTCTCATCAGCATCACCACTTTCATCATCATTACCACCATACTGATAAAACCTAGTGTTTCAATCCGCTAGATGGCGAACACGCGCCATGTACATTTCGAATCCGTTTTTCTTTCTGTACATTTAGATTTCAAAGTATTTGTGTTGAACGATATTCTTTCTATATCATATATTTATCTTTTCTCACCAAATATTTTCTATTTAGGCCGTCGCTTGCATTCCTTTTTTGCCGTTCAATTTCGTTCATTCGATTCCTTTTTTTTAAATATTGCTTTTAAGATCGCCTTTGGAATGTTATTTTTTTGCTTGCGCGCTGCGTTCAGTTATGATACTTATTATTATTGTTACCTCCGTATCGTTAATATGGTTAAATATTTAAAGTTTTTCTATGCTATTACGTCAACTCACAAACATTTAGGTAATTAAATAGTCAGCTAATGAAATATTTTCTAGTTTTTGAACCTACGATTGAATACATTATTAGTGCGATTTGATATTACTGTACCACTGTATCGATATTCAGTGGTTTCCAACTTTTTCGTGGGATTGTGACTCATTATTGAACAAAAATGAAATTAGATACACATTTTTATTGACTTGTAGTTGCTGTTAAACTAAATAAAATGCAATTAAGCACAATTAAATACGCTATCCATCTAAACGTACTTGTTTAAATACACCATCCCAATGTGAAAGCTCAATTTTCAAAATCCGTGATTATTTTCCGACACACCCGGATTTACAATACTCTAATGGGCCCCGTTTCTCTAGCTGGCCCACCTGCGTATTCACTATATGTCAATAGTCTGACGAGAAGCGACCGATGGGTTAGAAATCAATCCCAACGCTTACCCAAACTGTCATCGAAATGTACAGTTTCCTTTTAAGTTGTTTCTGAAATGAAATCTTTAGACATTATTATTTTTTCATGCGCGATTACGTTATTGCAAAGTTCGTTCAATCGCTAGACCGTTTCCAGTGTTCATAAGTTATGTTCATTGGCTCGATTTCTTCTTTTTATTCCTTACTTCTTTTCTCGTATTTGTTTTTTCGTATTGTACATCGTTGTTGTGAAACAGAGAAGCCTTAAATAAAGTTTTCGTGATTTAACAAGAAAATACCTCTGTTTTTTTCTAACGAGTTGTATATATGCATCATTTAATATCTATATACATGTCAAGTTCGTCTGTCATAGGGACAAGTTTTTGCATTGTAAAATACTATTGATGCTGAAGTAACCGATGGCAATACAATCGTCTGTACAAAAGATTTCCGCTAGGTGACGATATAGAGAACTACACTGCCCAAATTCTCGATTGAAATCGGACATATAATTTTTCGCGTGTTTCGTTAAGACGATGATTGCTGCCCCTCCATTTGTCATCCAATCACACCACTGTCGCTAATTAAGGGAGACTCTAATTATTACACGTAAAAAATTAAACACATCACGATGGAGTATCTCACGCAACATTTGTGGCTGGAGGAATGGAAAGGAATCAAGATTTGTAATCATTGATTATGAAGCCGTGAAGTAATCACACGTAGACACGTATAAGACTCATTCGAATTCTGTTGTCGTGTGGGGAAGGTCTCTTTTCTAAGTGCTTAGAAAGATTATAATATAGATTCTTATAAGCTTATTTTATGCCTAAATCTTGTACTAGAATAGTTGTTGATTGTACTAGTTTTAAGCATTTACTTGTAACTATAGTATACAGAATTCATAAAGGTATACTGTACAGAAGAACAGCTTGACCATGCTAATAGCAAAATAGTTTTAATATATTTCAATTTGTTTCATATATTATACACAGATATAGTTTGGGTATTTAGATATAGTATTTTGTTCTTCAGTCGGTCGATCTGCTTAGTAATTGAATACGCATTTGAAGCCTACTCATGCTGAGAAGAATTAAGGAAGTCACGGCAGGACAAGCAAGGATAGCAGGGTATCCCGAAAGGTAAATGCCTTTTTGCTCCAGTGTAGAAGTTTGAGTTAGATTATTATCAGAGGGCGGCAGGTCTATGCGTCGCATGTCATGATCTATTCATTAGAGCAGGTTAAATTATGTTATTGATTGCTTTGTTTGGTCGGAAACCACAATTTTACCCCGACGGGTGTTAAAGTTAATAGTATGGATAAGTTACTATGTATCAGTTTCATATGAATTTTCTAAAAACCGTTCGTGAGGTTTGATGGAAACGGCGATAGCTGTCGTAAGTGTGAGCGGTCGTTAAGTGAGCAGTTACGGTACGAGGGCTCATATTTTCGGAGCTCCGGGCTCGGAAACGGAGAATAAATGCGTCGACTTTGATAATGTAACTCGCTGGTCTATTGAAATTTCGTTAATGGAAGCATCGAAACACATATCGGGGCTTGGTGAGAAAATATACCTCATAGACCTCCAAAAAGAATACTCGTAAATAGAGTTAGTGATGTATACATACTTTATAAATCCAAAGTTAAATATCTATATTGAGCCTATATTTTTCCTATTGTATTCACCAAAAAACATCAACTTCCACGATAATGAACTTTTATTGTAATTGAACTATCCCAAGTATCTGTAGAAATTCACTGAATAATCAAACGAATAATAATTATTAAAACTAATGATTACAGCCACGAAAATAAATCACATATACAAGCAATCAAGTGAGATGGTAATACAAACACACACACACATTTATAAATCACGTATCCAACAAACCATTAATAATTTGTTGGTTTCGAATACAATTCGACTGAAATTAATTGAGAGCTCAATAAAAGAAAGAAATTACATAACCATCGCATGTGAAAATATAGCTGGATGAAGATGATAGCCATATTCTGCTATGCACCATGTCACACAGTACTTCATTGACTCGTCTCGTATCGATCAAGATGGGAAGACAGAATCTCCCTCGATGACTCAAATTCATCCTGTTCTTGCTTTAGTTTCACTCTCTGTAAAACAATGTGGTATAAGTAACAGCATGCACCATTTGACTTTATTTTAATCTTAGAGGGTATTAAAATTTTGGTCTAAAATATCTTTCAGAGCAACTTGATTGCAAAAGCAGATGTGTGTGGACTGAAAAAGTTTGAAAACCATTGAAATAGGGTATTGTATCCGACTAAAGCAAGATATACTGCCATAAATTAAATCTACGCCACCGATTTACTACAACTCAGGTTTATCATAATCCGTCTAAATTGTTTATTTGAAGTTGAGTCCGGGTTGCTTTAGTGGTTCAAAACTATATATTGATGAATGAATATTAGAACTGATAATCCAATATCGCTGTTGTACCTATCACAACATACTTACCTCGACTTTGTTGACAAACTGTCTGATATCATTAATAAGAATATCGGGCACTTGGAATGCTGCGAAATGTCCTCCCTCTTTCATGTATGTGAAGGATATCAATCTGGTGGAGAAATGGTTAGCAGCAAGTCTAATACTGTTGTACCTTTCCTGTGGAAAGTAGGCGACGCCCGACGGTACACGTACTTTAATGCTAAAAGTAAATAATATAAGGGGTTTGGAAAACAGTAATACTTTGTTACATTGAAATATGTTTGGAAATTAGCAGTCATTGTAAGAAGTGTTAAAAGTTTAGCAAGATTCTGCTAGGAATAGGTACCGTAATGGATGATGTATTGACATTAACAGATAACATAACAAAGTCAGTGATTTATCAGCTTACCTAGCTGTTTTCGAAACGGTCCTGAATGATTCTTTGTAGAATCGCATCGAAGAAGTGATGCTACCAGTCCACCAATATATCATAATATTATTCAGCAACTCGTCCTTGTTCCAGTACTTGTATAAACCACCGTCATCCTTCGTTCTACAGGTTATATAATATAATTTTTCATTCGTGTCCCGAGTTCGGAATAATTTTTAGACAAATAAGTAATACAATGTAACCTACCGGTTTTCAGAATCAGTCCAGGTAGAAAATTTCTCCAAGATATAGGCGGCAAGACCAACAGGAGAGTTTGAGAGAGCAAAGCCTACCAAAAATATATATATGATGTAAATGAAAAAAAATATCTAACCAACGTCTTGTATATTGAATGATTAATTTTCACAAATCCAGACTTTTTGGCATTCATAGTAGATAAGTGTGAATCAGAGTGTCTAATAATACATATCAAATATCAGAAGTGTTAGTTTCAAATATGCAGTAGACAAAGTTATGTTTTAATGCTATAAGAATGGTGTTTGTTGTAGTGTCTTCATATAACTTTACTTTACCTAAAATAACATTGTTAAAACTTTATTGAATTGTAGCTTAATTTTCCCAAATTACTTCTTGAATGATTCTGAATTACTGAGTTCCAAAACATACCGATAGTATCTGGTTTCGTAGCCTGTAAGTGCAAATACCCGGTCTCTTGAAGCAACCATCCGTAGTATTTTTTCAGTGGGTATATGATTCCTACTTCACTAGGATCAAAGAACCAGTTAGGGGCGATGGAGCCAACTGCCATTTTCAAATAGCCATAGTAGGGTGGTGCACTAAATACATTGGTGACATGTAGTCCTTTCACCGACCTATAACCAGAAACGATGACAAATGATTATGCACAATTATTGTGGAACAGATCAAAGATTAAGTTTAAAGTTCATGATTCAATATTGGCAGTTATTAATTAGAATTTACGTTGGATATAGCATGGCCATGTGCGCAGTGATAGCAGATCCCCAATCACCTCCGTGAGTATAGTACTTTCTGTAGCCAAGACGAAGCATTAAGCTGTGGTAGATCCTTGCGCAGTGAATGACATGAAATCCTATAGAAAAAGTTATTCGGTGCATGAAAGATTAATATAATGCGAATCCAAGATTCACATATTGTGGTTTCGTGAAATAGTATTTCCAATCTTCTTAAATATAATAATATAAGTAGTAGATAATGCCCACCTTGAACCTCTGGAGCTTGTGAGAATCCATACCCGGGAATAGAAGGTATGACTAATTCGAATACATCGGTTTCATTGCCTCCGTGATTAGTTGGATCTGTCAGCAAGGGAATGATTCTGTAGAATTCATAAAAGGATCCTGGCCAACCGTGCGCCATTAACAGTGGACGGGCCTGCATTGGATTCATATATTTTTATTTTTATGTCACAAGTTTGAACACAACTATAGAAGACATCCAGAAATACGATACCTCTATCCCTTTTCCAAGAGATTTTGGTTTCACATGAATGAAATGAATCTCCAGGCCCTCGATCACCGTTTTGAAATGTTCATATGTGTTCAGTTCTTTTTCTTGTTCCCGCCAAGAATATGAATTCCTCCAATAATCAACGAATTCCCGCAGGAAAGAGTCGTTAACGCCAAATGTGAATTTTGCATTCTCGAGCGCAGGTCGGGGGTACCTAGAGAATTATTCAACATAACACCAAAACCGTTTTTCAAACAGCTATTAAGTAAATAATATCTTTCGGAAGTGAAACCCTCCTAATGTAAAATCATATACCATATACAGTATATTTAGGTCCACAAAAATCAAGTAATTAGGTAATGTATTATGTCTGTAAGTACTTTTAAGGTAAAATATATATAGGTATAGTCAAGTACATAGAAAAAATATCCTCCTCGTTTAACTCACCGTGTTGAATCAATTCTGTTGTGAAGATCTTCGATCTCGCTGTCCGATATTTTGATCTCGAAGGGCTTGATAGATGTATCGCTAACTTCTACGCCTCTGGTCCAGCATTTGCTGGTGTAGAATTCGGAAAGTATTTCGTATTCTTGCGGCGTCTGGCGAATAAACTTGAAGTAGATAACGATCGCTGCGATGGCGGCAAGAACATAGATGAACATATTGCCTGTCCCTTAACTTCGAGTCGAGTAATCGTCTGGCTTATGCAACTACGTGAGGGAGAAGTTATCGCTGCGCCCGTGCTGCGCTGTGCAGTCGCTAGTCAACGATTGGTTGAAGATCAAATAAATAAAAAAAGCAAATCGTTTTGTTGATTAAGTAACTGAGAAGCGAGATGCTGATAAAGACGTGCGCTAAAGCGAAACGAAGTGAGCAATGAACCGTTAGATGGTAAAAAAAAGATAATCGATAGTTTTTTCTCCGTTTTGCTAGTGTTGCCAACTTTGTAGTTTGAATGCTGAATGTCAGACTATTTTAATTTGACTATAAATAAAAACAAACACTTTTTACCTCCTATAGCAAAGCAAGTTTTTCTTTAGCACTATTTTGGTACTGTTATTTTTTGCCTGAACACTGCAGTCAAAAAAGATTTTCAAAAGTTCCGATCTCTGTTCCAGGATTGTTAATATAGACGTATATGGCCTAGTCCTAACCAGTATTTTGTAGAATATTTTTGCCCCATGATTGCCAGATTGCAATGAATATGTATTGTAATTGTATATCTATGTAGCAACCATAGCATTACATACTAGTGTGTTTGTGTGATTCTGTAGCATGCTAATTTATGCCTGTATTACTGTCAGCTTTATCCTAATTTTTTTCACCTCAAATTATCTTCAGCTGCATTAATTTCACACATTAGTTCCTCAGTCTTTGGTCACCTTGATTACATATTCCATGGAATTCCAAATCCTTAACAATTCCCGTACTGCAACTCTGAAAATGAACGCATCGATTGCAATCGTACAAGAATCCTTGAAGCCTCATATAAAAATGAAGATCTCAGACACAATCATATTCCTTAAAAATATTTTGATGGTCGCTGAAGGTTCTCGCATTGCATATCTGCCAGAACGCTTCACTTTATCCGAGATGAAGTTAGTCAGTTTGTTGCAGAAGTTACTGTCTGCAGATGGATTGGTACAATGCTCTGGGTGTATTGGTGTATTATCGGTCAGCGGTGTTACCTTGATTGCTAAAATCGACGTTTGCTTGAACCACATGAAGTCGATCCTAATGTGCATTTCTGATAAAACCGATCAATGTGAATCATTACAATTAGAAGATTGTTGTGGCATAGGATTCAAGCCTATTTTTATAGATATTAGTACAAGTCACTCTAAACCTGTTATACTTAATGATGTTGTCGAACTCGAAACAATTGCCAAAATGTGCAGGACTGTTATAGATGAATTGCAACGTTTAAATGAACCCATTGAAAAAGTAAAGTGTTACAATCTATCTAGCTTGGGAGCAGATATAAATTTATGCACTTTATTCGGATGCCTACTTGGATTTCCGGTAATTTATCATTTTAATGAACACAGCAACAAACAAGATAAAAATTGCTTGAATTCAATTCCGTTGAATGTATTCAAGGTACTTCATGATTACCATTCTTCTAATGGGCAGTGTCATAAGTTGGAATTGTTTTCGTTTACTTGCCCGTCGGAATTGTGTCCTAGTGTTACTGAGGTGATACATGAATGGAAAAAATTTACATTCGATCGTAACTTGCAGCTATATTTAACTGAAGATAGTGTTACATTACCATATGTTGCATTGTAGATGTATATAATAGGGAATCTGTACTTAGTGATGCTAGCAAAAATAAACCCAATATTTCTTTTCAATACAATCAGCTGAAGATACCTTCACTAGTATTTCTCTATTCGTCGTTATTGTAAATATATGGTGGATAAGGTTCAAGGAACCAGGGCGATCTAACTGCAGTTTTATGGTCAGGAAGGCATTGATGGAAGGATTTTTGAGTATGGAACGGGAGTTTTGTACAAAGTTTATTATGGCTTATTATCATTTAAGAATTTCTCCAGTGTTTTTTAAAAATAAATATCCTAAAATTTGTCGAACCTGTTCAAGTTATGTCATTGCAAGGTGTCCATTTTATTATGCGTGACATGTATGTTAAAACCACTGGCCTTATGTTACTCATCACAGACCTTTATCCAAGAAATGTCAAACCACTATAAAGAGTTCAAGTTTCTTCGTTATGCATGGAATATTCTTGGATGAATTTGATATATTACAAAACCATTGTCATAAGTGATAAATTATACATCTGTAAATGGCATTAAGTTGAAAACATATTCCCTATATATCCAGTAGAAGATAAAATAATCAAAAATTGAATTTACAGTGAAGGTGCTGTATTTGGAAGTTATGAAAAAATAAGAATGAAATTCTGTACAAGATTAAATTGCAGCTGTCAAACATAGCTTGTGAAATCGAAGAAAAAATGATCAATAACATGCTATGTTGCATTTCATACTTCTTGATATCCACACAATGCAGTGAAAGAAGCATCAAAAAATTACAACATAATTTTTCTCACTAGTCCATGATCGAAAATTTCAGTTCACCTCCACTATCCTTGGATCTATCAAGGAAGCCCAATCTAACAAACATACATTGTCATTATCATCATTTAGATCTTCATCGGAGCTATCACCAAGATCCATCTCAAACCTCCCATTATGCGTCTTAGTAGCATTCTGAGCTGGCAATAATAACCATACTTTCATTGCGTTAGCACCTGTAGCAGAGTTTTCAGCAGAATACACTTCCAATACAGTCGCTTCCTTAAAGTCGGATATTTCAGGAGTGTAGTGTTCCGTCATTTCCAAAATTTTATATGCGATGATGTCATTTACAGCAGGGGGCCAAGACAGAGTTTTAAGTTTCCCGTATTCTCTTTTGGGAAGAGTAACAGCATGTTTTTCAATGTCGCATTCTGTTTGTGAGTTACCAGATATCTTTATAATATTTGGTCCATCATCATTTTCGTCGGCGTGCTTCTGCGCTAATTTGTCCATTGCTGTTGTTAGCCAGGTCTTTAATTCTGTTGTTTCCTCTGTTAAGGATTGTAAGTAGGTGTCTTTGTTTTCCGCAGCCTTTTCCACCATATCTTGTCCGGATATGGGTTTCGATTTCTTTGAATTCTCTTTAAGATATGTAGAGTTCTTTGTTATTTTTAAAAGTTCGGGTTTCACGGTACACTGGGGTAGTTTGACCTTGCTGGTGGACAATGTGGGCTTTTCTTCTTCACTAGAACTAGAAGAACTGCTAGAAGTTTCTGAGGTGCTTGAGTTTTTCTTACCGCCTCCTAGGCTTGTAATCAATTTTGATTTGCTATTCGAGCTGGTACATTGGGTTGATTTTGACTTTACTGCGGACAATGAAAGTTCTTCGTCACTAGAAGAAGAAGTACGTTTTGTTGTGTTTGAGTTTTTGTTACTGAATAGGATTTTAGCCAATTTTTTTGTGCCATTCAAGGTAGTAGTAGCAATAGTCGCATCATCAGAATCGCCTGATGATTCTGAAGAGGAAGCAAATTTTGTCACCTTATTTCCTTTATCAGTTACGATGGTTTGCGTTCTACTTTTCTTTTCCGTCTTTATTTTTATTTTCTTCTTTCCACTAGCATGTTTATCATTTTTTTGTTTAATGATTTGGGTAGGTGTTGAAGTAGGTGGTTTGCTTGACTGTATACTTGATTTTTTCTCGCTCTTTGAATTTCGAGAATTATGAGCTTTTGCTGGGGTCTTTACGTTTGCATTCTCAGTCTTTATTTCGTGTTTCTTTTTTTTGACATCTTTACTGTGCTTTTTATTGCGTTTTTTCACCGTCTCCGGTTTAGTCTCAGTTTCTCTCTCAGAAGTTTTCGATTTTTTACTAGGTTGGGGTGACTGAGAGCTTATTTTTCGTTTTTTACTCTTCTTCTTTGGCGGGTGTGCGTGACTAGCGTCATTATGATATAGCTGAATACACAGCAAATCGTCATTCTGTAGTATTTCAACCTTTTCCGTAGGAAGCAGCGTGTAGCCTCCTAGTTGAAGTGACAGCGTCGCTTTCTTGGAGTATCCAAATTTGCGTTTGATTACACGTTCGACTTCGGCCACCGTTCGACATATTTGGGGTTCAATTAAAATCATGTACTTTGTCGAAGTGAGCATACCTGGAGGTGGGGCATCGAAAGATATTCGAAGACGTAATACGCATTTAATGTTTTCCATTGCGAAATTCTTCCGTCGTTCGAGTAAAATTAATGATAAAAAACGACCGAGCTCAAAACTCGTGTGCACAATTTAGGGTATTTCCCGAATTTCACGGTTGGGTTAGTGAAGAAATGGTCGTACCTAAGCCTACTGGCGGCTTGTTTTTATTATTTATTTACACGTTTTCAATGGTGGTTACTCTTAAGGCTATAAGTCAAAACACAAAGAGGGAAAATTTTCGCGTGAAAATATTCCCGAAAAGGTTCCAAAACCTTGTATGTTTGTACTAACATTTTTGTGGCTATCCCCGTCAACTTGCTAGAACCACTATAGAGGTAATACAAACGGTCACAGAACTGACTAATTATCAGTACACATAATAAATAGACTATCTTTTAATTGTAATGATTTCGCTATTATAGTAAACTTGAGATTCACAAATGGTTAATATATATATCTGTATAAGAATAACGAAAAATCACGAAATATCGAAACAGTTGAAGCGGTAAATAAATAACAATTATTGTTGCTTAGCACGATTATTGGTTTTCACTAGTCTTGGCTCCTCGTCGTTTCTCGACTGGTATTCCGCAAACCAGTTGGGGCCTACACATTCTTTTAGTTTCTCCGTCACCTGTGTAACAACGTATGCCTTGAAAAGGAAATTCTTGTATATAGAATTGTTTTCACTAGTTAACTACCTCCCTCCTTTTATTAGTTAACTACCTCCCCCTCACCTGCTCAACATTGTCAGCTACTTCGTCGTAACACAAACGACACATTGCTAAAGCTCGTCGTATCACGTGATCCGCTTCATTTGCTGTTGATGTTGGATAGATTTTAGTCTTGAATTGAAGCAAAATAATTGAGTGTGAAATAATTGTAGTAATATGTTGCTTTTTCAGCAGAGAAAATTATAATTTAGCGGAGTTGATTCCCCTTCGAGCAGTTGGTAATTTCACCGTGTTGCAATTAACTATATTCTACTATATTTGTTCAGACCGTCCTAATCTAAATTCTACAAATCTGATATTTTGACTGCTTTCCGTTACCCTCGAATTACTATATGCTACTTAAAATCAGTTCAGATTACCTGAATAAATGATTCAATACCCCCGGAAGGCATGGCGAATTTCTGCAAGAATAGCGTTAGTGATTTCTAGATTCCACAGTAAACTATTAAGGGTTGTTCTATAGCTTACTTCCTCCCGAATGATGATAGCACTTTCTACTGACGTGTTGTGTTACTCGCAGCTATTGTTACTTTCCATTATTACATTGTTTTAAAAACGATGTCTTTTGTGAACAGTTCCCATATGGATAGTTGATTGTAGCACAATAAAAAGTAGACCAATGGCACCTCCATCTCTACATGCCTGCCGCCATATTCCGTTTATTACCTGAGAATACAGATGTACCATAGGGCCCATGATTATAATATCATGTACGAGAATTCGTTGCTATTTGTATTTCACCTCATCAGATTAAACTGAAACACGTAATTTCCGATTCCGATTAATTTTAGATATATACAGTATTTCATTCTTGTAAAATTTAATCATCTTTTTGACTGTACTGTATACTCTATATGAGATGTAACTGCTTCGCTGATGATCGGTTATATTGGAAATAAAGTTATACAGTTTTTGGCAGCGCTTGACAGTTAGGCGACAGGCTGTTTTTCTTCTATTGTGGCTATGATTTCCAAGTTACTATGGTAAGACGTTGAATTGTACATGCAGCAATTGCTAGTAATATTATTAAGATTAATTGGCAACTTTTGAAATTCAGGAATATAGATTCTATTTTGAAGCAATCGAACATAGTGGTAGCGAAATCATTGGAAACTTAACAGACAGAAATGAAGTTAGGAATTCCGCGAGATGCGTAAACTCCTGCACACAGGAAAACAAGATCGTCTCCTATGTTATACTCGCCACGGCGGTTGTTGCTTTATTGGAAAACGTTTGCCTGGTCATAGCCGTGGCCTCGTGGAAGCTGTGCAGAAAATCTCGAATGTTGAGGTTTCTATGGCATCTAGCCATATCAGACAGCCTTCTTTCGTTCAGCTTTATATTTTACCATTGTCGATGCCTGAGCGTATGTCCTTCGATCTATACGTAAGAAATCTCTATAGTGTGTTTTTATACTGCGCGGTCTATTAAGGTATTACGTATGATAATACCGTCCATAATGGTGCTCCGACTAACTATATGGGAAATACCTTGGTAGACCGCAACCGCAATAGTAGCATTTACCAAGAATTTAATGAAAGCATACTTGTTTAAGGCAAAACTTTTCTTGCAGATGCGACACTGTGTTTCAAAAGGAAAGGTTTTTCACCCTTGCCACATTTGTCGTATCGAGTCTATCGTCTTATCTGTTCATTCTCGCCGCAACTGTCGACAGATTCATCGCGATTCGATGGTCGTTGCTGTATTGTCAAGTGGTCACTACGTGGCGTATGAGAGTGGTGATATTTTTCATCTGGGCACTTTCGATCGTCTTGGCTTTGATCGGATTTCTTTTAATGATTTGCTGGGACATGAGCAAGGGATATTCCACCCTTACTATAACGATGGCATCGTTGTGCTTGATAGCAACTGTGCTTGTAATCTCACTGAACATAGCGATAATCATCTGTGCGTGGTTCAGAATTAACACAGGCAAGTGGAAATAACTAGGAAACTGTTTTTGTTCCAGTTAGGATGAAATCCATAATACGGTATACTACTAGTCTTGCACGAAACTACTACAGTGGGGTTCCCTGTATAGAAGTCATGGCCATCTTGATAGCTTCATTGGGCTATGGGAACATCCCTGAACCAAGATGCGTCTTCTAAAGTGCATAAAACACATTAAGATGCATTCAGAACACCCGAGGATGTGTATTTAAATAGTAAAAATTGTATTTCTGATTTCATATTGGTGTATTTCCCCGTATTGGAGCGTGAGCAGGAGTATGTGAGTGGTATCAGGCTATCAGGAGGGCCAAGGCTAAAAATAGTAGGGAATGTCGGCCCCCTAATTGTAATCAAAGCTTTTCACATCGATATATCTTAGAATCTGTAAATTGTGTAAATTTATTCTTCAAAATGTCGCTAGGCGTCGGCAGACAAGCGTCACGTATTCGACGCAGCGAAAGAGGAGAAACCCCGTCGAAAACGAGATCCAAACCAAGCCTTCGTCATCTCAAAAGACAGATATCAAATTTACAGTTATCCGATATGCAGAGACAAAATCGAAAATTGACTCTTACGCTCATTCTTTTCGTTCTATCATTCCTTTTGAGTTGTGTTCCATGGCCGATTACCATGTTGCTGTGTGACGAGATTCATTCCTGCGCGATCAAATCTTCGAATGTTTATATTATGGTTCTGTTATTAATCCATGCTGTTATAATACCAATCATACACGGGTTTAGAAACGAAGAAGTTAACGCAAAGCTGAAGGATTGTTTTGGTAGGCTGTGTCAGAGAGATGATACTTGAAACACCTAACTTTATACGAGATATTCATCACGTAAAAATAGTATATCTATGATATCATGCCTTCATAATTTCGTTTCGTCAAAATCTGTGTCGTAATAGCTTGAGTCGACCTCCGCATGTCCCCACTGTTTGGCAGTGCAAGCCATATACTACGTACCACCGTTACATTTATAGATGGAAAGTAAATTTAGATTCGAGGATTCATTTCTGTTGGTTTAAAATATAATATACTACTGTGTGTTTAGTGTATATATATATCTTCCTCAGTTGAAATTCGACTGCTTGATTTAATCCCGAACTAATATCACACTTTACTAGAATTAGTCCAACCCCCTACTCTCATTCAATCCTAGGTAATAAACTACACAATTGACCGGAAGTATTATATTATTCAAGAAAAAGTGTAAATCAACGATAAATGATCAACACAATCAAGAAGAGTTTGGTCTTAATAATCAATTTCCATCTATTTGCCTTTGTCCTTTCTAAGTGTTTGTAATTCGGAAATATGTGCGATTGATTTATCTTGAATACGCGCCGGTTACCACAACTTTAGTGTTTTCCTTTTGCGCAACATGAGAAGTAGAAATTTTCTCTAGTAGCATTTGGTTTCATAGTTTTGTTCGACATGTGTGACTTGCACACGAGTATAGTTGCGTATTGTATCATGTTAAGACTGCACAAGATGTCAAGTTACATACTGAAATAGTGGCAGACGTATCCTATCTCTTTTACGACATTTTACTTCTTGTACTCGCTGTACTAGTAGCTGCTTAGCTCTAGTAGACGGACGAAGGGAAGTCGCATACAATGCCAGGGTGCTTTGAATGACAACACAATAGCCACATCAAATTCCACAACATTCATCATCCCCATAGAGGAGGTATATGTATAAAATGGGAGACCAATGGCAGGAAAGCGTCTGAGGAGAATGATTGGTCTTGCGGTCGGATATAGCTCTGTTGATTAATAATTAGCAGCGATCGCTAAGTCGAAAATTTCAGTCACGAGAGGCAGAGGAACAAATGCGCTGAGAATTTAGTCTTCGTAAACAGGATATCATATTGCATGCATCCGTACAGTATAATGTTCCAGTAAATTGCGCTTCATATTTTTTTGACACTGCATTTCGTCGCAGTAACCTGTCTGTTACTCGATACAGTGACGCGTTCTAACAATAAAACGAATTCTTCACCATAAATAACTGGAACAATTTACACTTACTTCACCAAACACGTCATAAGGTACCTTGCCAACTACGATATTGTAACAATTATGGATGACTGCATGGGATTTAGACTTGTAATTAAATAACTGTTCAATTGTATTAGTCCCGTCCCATAAATATCATATACAAAGAAATTGGTGGTCATGGGCGTCCGCTGGGTGTGGCAAAGAGGCAGTTTTCCCACTCATAACCATACATAGTTACTTTGTTGGACTACTTCATATACTGGGAAGTTCAACTGAACCTTGTGGGGTTTTATAGAGGTTAAATTATCCTCCAATATGCAATCTAAGTCATTTTAAGAGATATTTGATAGTTGAAATATATTTCTGTGACCTCCCTGGAAAATAGCCTTTCTTGCTTGCGGTATTTTGTATTTATTCTTAATTTGTTTGGTACCCGGGACATAGAATATTATTGGCACGTCTTCAGGCGATTTCAAGTTCTAGTGAGGAGAATCTTACCACATTCATTCATGACAGTCTGGCAACCACAACTTATGGCGACACTCACACTTGAACTGACAAAACTTTTTCTGTCATTATATCATCTAACAATAACTAAATCAACAACGTAAAATTACAGAAATATGACCGCATCACAATACCATGAACTCGAATGACTCTCAAACAATAGGTAGGCGTGTTGTGTGCTTCCTGAAATTCAACCACATCGAAATCGAAAATGGTTCCTTTATTGCCATGACTCAATTTAAAGACGTAAGAAAATCGTTTGCTGCAAATGTTTTGAAGAAAAGGTCAGTGGTATAGAAAAATATCAAGAAAAAAAAAAAATGTTGAACAGTCGGGAAGTACGCATAGATAGAATAGAAAAAATTCAAGTCAGTGTTGTTTTTAAGCACCTCCTGGGATTGTTGTTGGCACCATGCATGTAACTAGTAATTAAAAAATGTACAACGAATAGTAAACTGAACCATAAAAAGCATGCCTGATATCACAGTAAGACGAGAAAGTGTTTGGGAAGTGGGAAAACGCGGTTGGATGCAAATAGCGGTTACCTTTGTTTGGCAGATTTTCCACAGCAGTGGAGGAGAGGAGAGTGTGGTCACGAATTTTAACATTTTTAACAACAATTTTGAAGAAATTGCATCGTTATCTACAGTAGATATGACACATATTAAAAAGCACCAATGGTAAAAATAACTATTATTAAACAAAGTTAGCTATCCCGAAGGAAACTGCTAGTGGTACATAGCGATAAGATAATAAAATGTACTAACTACTGCATACTGACAATATTTAAAACAGACAATCACTCAAAAGTATGATTGAATAGATTGAAATTTGACTTGAAAAGACATAAATATCAGTTGCTGGCAAAGAAATAAGAAGATAAGAAAGCAATGGGAACTTTTGATTAAATTGACAGATCCTTTTTGTTAAAAAGGCAACGTACATTGATTCTAAGAAAGGTACTGTATTCAGAGAAACTACTCCGGCTAACTTAACAACTTTGATTTCGCCAGTGTAAGATCCAAGCCACAGGCCTTGTCTGTAGTCTTTTCCTGCGTACCGTTCTCTGCTATTGCGATGGAGTTTTTCGTATTTGTCTTATTGCTTGTGGTGTTCTTGATTCCGGCTAGAGCCGGCAGGCCCGGCCATCTTTGCAATGCGGCAGCTAGGGCAGCATCTGGCTTGTTACCGTTGACTACCAAAGAACTGACCACAAACGGCAACAAGTTTGCAGCCACAAGAAGATTCTGGGAGTTGTTTTTATTATTGTTGTTGTTGTTGCAGTTGATATTATTGCTGGTGATGTTATAACCTGACGTGAGCGGGCTCTGATGTTGCAGGCCATACTGGAAAGGGGAAGGCCACGTCTGGAATCTGTTCGGGGCCCAGGCTAGCAAGTCGTGTCGGGAGACCGGCTGCGCCATTACTTGCAATGGTGACGTAGTATGTGAGCTTCCCATCACACTGTTTATCAGGTTCCTGCTGACAGATGTCGAATGGAGATTGACTACAGGAACGTTGGATGAACCATGTAAACTTGGTTGGATGTGGTCAAACTGACCGGGTATAGCTTGAGTTCCATTTTTGTCTGAAAATATATAAATGGTAATCTTACTAATAAAAAAATAGTTAGCTTTTATATAAAGACCAAACTCATGTAGAAGTTATATTTTCAGTGACCGAATCATTTACTCCTGTCAGGAGAAAATATGTTGTCTTAAGAGTTGTTCAACAATAGACACATATGAAAATTAGTAAAAGTATAATCTAATATCTTACAGTTGAATGGTGTATGCAAGGGATAACTGAGTGCAGATAAGCCAATTGTCTGTCCCCTCTCCATGGTATTGCATGACATTTTTGTTTGATTGTCTTCTGCTTCCACTTGAGTTAATTTTGAAAAAGAATTTTGGTAGTTTATATTGGTATTGGAGCTTGGTGTGTGATTTTTTCCTTGATTCAAATGTGGCTGAGATCCAAACATGTTTTGAAGCTGCGATTGACATGGCATGCTTCCAGCGCCGAGCGTTGTGCACGGAGCTGTGTGGAACGTTCCGGAAAACGTTTTGATGGAGGGTCGGAACTGATCCATAGGATCGCTGTTGCTTCGACGACGTTTCTTGTGATTGACGTGGGATGATCCTGATTGCGTCGGGAAGTTAGGGGCGATCTGTAAACCTTGGGCATCGATGATATTTCTATCTAGTACGGGAGGTGTCTTGGAGGCATGCATGCTGGTCATTGAGCTGGTAAACTGTGTGGTACCAAGATTATATGTGTCTAAATTAGGCAAGGTCTTTGATGATGCCATATGCTGTGGAACCTATTAAAAAGGATAACTTTATAAATTATATGTCAGACTAGTGACTAGCGTAGACAATATGCCTCAATATGAATTGGAATGAGACAATGAGAAATTGTTAATTATACTAGCGTATCGACAGACTATGCAAATTATGGTAAATAGGGAAAATTTCTTGTTACTAATCGAGTGGTGTGTTGTGTTGATCTAGGAAACACACAGGATTATCATTGTCACTGCTTTGTTATTACAGATAAATCCAAACAAATAACTCAACTCATAACTGAAAAAGGAGAAAGCTAGTAATTGTTCAATGCTAATTGTACAAATAAAATATGATAAATAATAAACATACATGCAGATGTTGCAGTGCATCAACAGCAATCAGTTGATTAGCATCCATAGCTGGTGACGCATGAGAAAATATAATTCCATGATTTGAATTGAGATGAAGTGACAGAGGATTCTATAACAATATAAAAAATAAACAACGTAATGAAGCGTGTGTGCTCTTTGTGTTACATGCTCCTATAACAGAGGAAAATCGAAACCTCTGTGAAAAGGAATTATCCAGAGCACAGAGAGAACTTGAAACTTGTATGTAATACGAGCATACTTGACAAGTGGAGGTCTTACTACACAAAATTAAGCTATCCATTTTCGATCGAATAAAAAATTTCGTAAGGCCGGGGAGAAAACGATACTGGATTGCATGTAATGAAAGAAACGGCAGGCTTGCATCGGCAAGATTCGAATCGTATACCATGGAGAGGTGGAGGGGGGGTCAATTTTCACAGAATTCCAGAGATAAGTGAAGCGCGCTGCAACTCAGTTCACATAGGTGTCACGTTACGTAACGACGGGTGTAGCATAGCACTTGCAAGGATAATCAGATATTCGTTACATGGTAAAGATGCCCAGATACTTTATCGAAAATATAACCCACAAACCCTCTCAAGCCATATTTATTGAAGTAGCGTTGATATCCATTTCCTATATCTCGTGTTACACAGGATACAGATGATGGCTAGCACACCGGCTGGGTTTGGTGCGATACTTTATGACTATATAGAGAGGCTTGAAGTCATTAATTATAGGATAGTTTGTATGACAACCTTATTTCTGTGAACTAAATTTTAATTCACCAGCAGATTCTGGCAATCCGAAGGCTAAATATGTGGACACAGGCAATACATTACATACAGTTCATCCACACAAGAGAATTTTTGTATTCAATTCCAAAATGAATCTAATTTCTCAAGAACCCAGGCACTATGTATTTTCTAGTTGTGGTATTGATGACATCCATGAGTTTTTACCTGTTTTGTAGGAGGTTGACTTGGACTGTAAGAACAGGCTAGATATTCGGGGCTGCCCAAACTCTTATTCATTTGAATTTTAGAATAAGCATCTGATTCGTTCATCATCTTGTTGGTATCTGGTGTGCTGGAATAATTATTGCCAGTTTAAAATCGCATGCTTGCCAAATTGCAATTCATGTCCCAAGTAAAAGTATATTGATTGCACAATCAGCAACAGCAAAACAATAGTCTGTTTTGAAGCAAGAAATGTACTCAAATTACCAAAATGTTTTCTAAAGATTTTAAAGGCAATTATATATGATTTGGGCATTTGGGTTTCCTTGAATCACGAAAGCTCACATATGTACTTTAATATAAATAGCAATATACAAAGGATTATATGAGTAGCTGTATAATTTTACTTTTGGGAAAAAAAATGTTTTGTGTTTTCTATCGATATGTTTTAAATATTTGGATGTCTCAGATGGAATTATGATACGTTAAATTAAATATCAGATTTGAATCTCAGAACTCATTTAGCTCAGTAAAGATATTGAGATATATTTTCATTGTACTTATGAAATGAGGGCTGATTTAACATACCATCTTCTCGTTCGACAACTGTTAGCAAGTTCTGTTCCGATATCTCCCAAACTCAGTCTACTGTCTGTTTTCCCTGTCATCAATGTATCATGCTGTGGAGGTCTATATCGATATATTTATATATATGATGATAATATATTAGTTACCCCAATTATTTCGCTCTACATTTTGATACTAAAAACTTATTTTGGTTGAGTTGAGTTATTTTGGTGATTTTGTGTTAATCAGAGATATACAGATATTATTGCTAAGAAATATTTACATATATGTGCCCCAGCGAGCTTTCGTTTTTGTTTGATGATAACCAAGAAGTATACCTTCTTCATTCAAACATTAAATAGCCATTATGAAAAATTAACCATTCAAGTTTTAGTTGTCCATATGGAAATGATGACAACAGTACTAGTATTTTTCATGGGTTATGATTCATCAAT
>QXVX01005925.1:0-17698 GCA_013436065.1 Halocynthia aurantium
GCAACAGTTTAATTTTAAACAAGATAAACAATAAAAAAAGCATGATTTTATGCATTACTTGCAAAATCAAACGACCCAAAAGTATTTGCAGGCGACCCAACTTTGAGTCACGACCCACAGGCTGGGAACCACTGCTACAGTACTCTAAGTACACTTATTTTGAGTTGTTTGCTTTGTACACGAATGAACAAAATCACAGTGACTCATCTCCTTAGCAATCTTCAGTGACACAGGCCTAAATTTGGTATAACTCCGGTGTGCATAGTTTGGTCACATTAATTGCAAATTACTACACTACGCCTACTTTGCATCTTAAAAAATTTCTATCAAGTCAAGTCGGATAAATTAAAGAGCAATGCTTTAGCAGTTGTGAAGTAAAATATCTGCCGTACACGGCTAGTGAAGCCCAACAACATAACAATTAATTATGACGGGTATAACTTTCGGCGTCGATATTGCAGAAGTACCGCCGATGTCAAAGATCGAAATTGCGCGCAGCAAAAACATTCTGATATTTATGTGTTTTGTAAAGAACAAATAAAAAAAGACCCCCCCGTTACATTCTCGCCCCAAAGAGTCCTTTTGGTAATTGTGTGGTAAATACAAAACCAGGTACAGTAACAGAATAAAAGGAAAAAAGTTTTTAACCGGTCGATCGCGAGGTATTGAGAAGTTTTCATGTTGATCTCAAACTAGGTGAAGTTGGCTACCCCTGCAATACAGTAATCTGAACAAGTTTTTGCCTTTTCATCGAAAAGCAGGTAAAGCATCTAAATATGAAGTGTAAATTAGGGTTGAAGTTTCTGGTTATAATGAAAGTTGAAAGTTGCATTTCCAGTTATGGCTCAGTTTCTAAAGAAGGGTGTGGAGAAACGAATAATTGTTTCAAAACCCAGAAAATTGCTTACCGAGTTCAAATGATTGGCGATTCATTTCTTGGAGATGGGCGAGTCATTTCTTCATATAGAAAAAAATAATTAAATGGAACATAGGGAAAGTTTGATACCCGTAGAATTTATAAATGCTCTACTTAATATTAACTGTTCTGGCAATTACAATAATTCCAATTTGAAATCTAAGTATATATTGAGATAAGATTCGAGTCAAACCGCAAATCAAGGTAACCTACCACTGCGATGATTCAGTGAATCATTTTATGAATTAATTTCAAACAAATTCCACCCCGTATTATGAACTCAAATTAAATCATAGTACTGCAGATCCCTGTTGATGAGAAAAAAATGTAAAATGAAAAATATAAAAATTGCACTTTCCAATAATTTATCAACGTCGTTAAATGGGGACCTGCTGTATATATTCAAAATCATATGATACATGAATGTACACTAATAGCATAACTAACGTTACTAATAAATTTTTAGTCATCTACACAGTACTGTCACATTCGCTCTCTGTCAGTCACAGACCATGTGGATATGTAATAACAACTAGATGGCAGTAAAGAGAAAAGTGATGTGAGGAATATTTAAATGGTAATTAATGGTTTACAGTTTCCTTTGAATAGTTCAATCAAATTTCAACTGAATGAGAGTCCGGGAAACGACGCTGATAGGCACTAGCACTCGCTCTAGGAACACTGAACCAATTGCAAGATGCAGAATTGTACTACTGCTACGGCGGTCGGGTCATTGCTGGAGAAATTATTTCTTTGCGCAGTGAATCAAATATTCTTTCTACTACAGAAGGTTACATATGGATTGCTAGAAGCTTAAATTGAAGACCAGTATAGTTGAACATGTGATTATTCTGGACTAAACTTAAAAGTATACAATGCACTTGAAACATTAGAATCTACGAAAATTCGTAATCCATATAATAAGCGCGAAATTTTTTCATGTTCGTTTATCCTAAAACAACGTCGCCATCACTCAAAACATATTTACTGAATTTGACACTAAAGTCAAGATGCTGATCAGACCTAATGCAATAACAAAGGAAACCTGGGTCCAGACGGGAGAGAATCTTATTTTGGGCTGATCGCACGCCTCCTAATTGTGGCCAAAATACAAAATCTGGATATACAGCTATGAGCGCTTTTTTGATCCGAGGAAGGCCAGGTCGCTTTGCTAGTATATATAACACACAAGGTTAATCCGGGAACGTAATCAAGGTTCTAGGCTTATTAAATTTAATTCTTTCAATAACAATTCGAAATTCATTTAGTATTTTTATGCTTGAGGATTGTATTTCCAATATCGTTGGACAAACGGGTATTGGCGTCGCGTGATGAGGTGTATTCGATATTGCACATTTTATCTTCTTGCTACCGTTGGTTGAACGGAAAGTAAGTACCGTGATGACATAAGGCTATTATTCAACAATGTGTTCTGAATATTATGTGACATTCGTTATGAATGGAATTTCTTCTTTGCATTGAATCACCTTATGTGACTGAAGCATGATATACATTTTGATGATTCCTAGTTTGTTTATGGTTCGAATTCATTTGCCTTTACATTCTACTGCAAAAGTATACACTATATATATCATATCTAACAGAATATGTCAATGTTTTAAATTTTCTAAGTTAAACGTGATTCTAAGCTTTAAAGTACTGCAATTACTTATGGTTTGTTACGATTTGTATACAAAAAGTGAACTTGAATAATGATTTTGCCAACATAGCGATTTTTAGAAGCGCAATTTTTGTCCATCATATGTGTTCATTATGAGAAATCGAGCATTACTCTGCGATACATAAACGCTTATAGTAGTATACTACTGTAAATGCAGTACAGTAGCTCCTAATATTTACCGTTCCCATTTCCAGTGATTTACCTACAGTCCTACACAATGGGTGCAAAATTTTAACCATGTATTTTAATGTATGGTTGTACGCTTCAAGTTTTTGAAAGTATTGAAATCAAAGGAAGGCATCGATAGAAATATTTGGTTATTTTTTGTGATGAGAATTCGTGAGCTAAAACTTTAGACTTTCTACAGCCTAGGTAAAAGGGAACATTACTATATTATGAAATTCAGTCCGATGCATACCGCAGCACAATAGAGGACTTAGTACGAAGCGATGCAAATTCCCGACGAATCCGGAAACTCATTCTAAAGCCGTTACGAATGAGTCATTGGTAAGCAGACACTGGCAAATAATCAAATAGCAAATGTGCCGAAAGTTGATAAGGTAAGGAAATTGCGCCCATCCTGTATACCTGAGTACCATTCTATTCTAACTACATTACTCTGCAAAACAAAGAGGTCTGATATCTGGCAATTTTGAATTACTGTACTAGTGCCATCACATTAATTCCCATGCTATGCAGAAGAGTTTTAAAAAAATTAATTAATTAGCAAAAAAATAGCCCTGATACCTGAAGCGTTCAAAACAATAGGACACTCTCCCAGATAAAACACATAGTAGCGGTATAAAGCCAATTAGAATAGCTCCTATCGCACCAGGGCGCGAACCAAATTTAATTTGTAATTTCGTCGTTAACTCATGATTGCTTTTCTTGTTAGGATTCATTGATGATGCTATAATTATGAACAGTAATTATTATCTTTTCCGATTGTTTGTTAATGTTTCAATTCATTTACTGTTTAACTCGAAGATTCCATTAAGATATCCTCCATTGGTATTGCGAGCATGAAATCTACTACAATTTCGGTATCGGCCAACACTGCTATGACGCAGAACTCAACGGAACTCAATGCACTCAGCAAGCAAGTGTTTGAAACCACTAGATTGCCTTCTGGCTTGGTTCATATTGAGCCGGTTAATAACACATATTATGCATTCACATACCCACGCAGTTGAAGATAGAATCGATATATATAATATGCCATATTTGTCTAATGCAAGGTTGGCAATTCTGCGCGGAAGCACCAAGATGACACCACAGTCGGATTATGAAACATGTGAGCTGGTGAATATGAAAGAGCTGGTTCTCTTTCTTCACATGCAGAGTTGTCTTAGTCAATAACAAAAGTTTGTATTCGCCAAATACTTATTAGTCAGTCGATTAACCTGTTCTCGATAGTGCGCTGTTTGCTTATATCATATCCGGTATTTTTTCTGCATGATTTCTATTTAGCCGACCGCCGCTTTATATATATCGTTACCCGATTGTACTTTCGCACAGAGCTATATAGAGAGTCCCAGATTCAGGTTGTTTAAAGGATAAAATGTTGACTATATTGTTCTTTGTGTTGTGCATGTGTTCATCAACAATTTGCGAGGTGTCTGATGTCGGTTGTGGAATTACGAAAACCTGTTGGAAATGGCCTTCTGGATGTAATTTAGCGTCGAATGCCGATTGCCGATTCGTATCCTGGAATGAGGTACCAATATTTGTATTTATATTGTATTGGGTTACTGTCTTATACAAACCGAAACAACTGATTAATAATTTAAAAAACTAATATTCAAACATAGTCCACCACTACTGGCGATTTCTTCTTTGAAATGTGGAGCAACCAAGTCACTGGAAGGTACCATGGATTCGGTATTGCAAGGGGCCAAGCGATGCCGAACGCAGATGTTTACATATGCCGAGAAGGCAGCATGCAATTTGGATCTACAACTGCCCAAGCAATACCCAATTTTGCCCAATCTAATGTAAGACTACAAAATAAAATTACTTGTTTTAGGTCTATCTTGATATTTTATTTAGTGGGACCAGGTTTCAGACAGGACGGATTCTAACTACAGTAGATAGAACCCTAGTCCCTACCTTTTGGTTATTAGGAAATGCGCCCCAGGTAAATAATGACTGAGGCGGGAGTTACGTACAAAATAACTGTAATAACTTTTATTGTCGTATTGTTACGTAAGTAGTTATCACATTTGTCGTTGTCAATACAATTACACGAATCGCGTTTCCATTGTATGAATCGCTATATAATATTAATGGGGAAAAGTTTATTTTCTTCGTTTAATCAAAGCCTATCATCTTCAATGGCACAAATAAAAAAGCATTCTAACTTTTAGCCAAAAATTATTTTTGCACTCTCGTGTATGTTATGAATAGATACATTTTTCAATTGTTACCTGTATATATGCTAAACAATGAAAATGAAAAATTTAACAGGTCGGAATAACCCAGGTATCCGCAGGACTGATTAACGGCTCTCTCCAGTGTACTTTTACTCGTGCACGGAGTATAACACGAGGTATAAGCGGAGGACAGACTCACCCATTCAATTTGATAGATACTGAGTATTATATAATAATGTCTGTCGGAAACACTGCCCAAGGTACCCAAGTTCTTTAATTGTGGTTCTTTGATTGTCAGCAGTAACAAATTTGCTGAAATTTTTTTTTTGATAATTTTGCCAGAACGTTTTTTTTCAATCTAATTACAAATTCGTCTGCGTATGTTTGGATGATGCAGTTTAAAGTAAATTTTTTTCTTTAGCAACCATTACAAACCACGGGGTGGGTAACAGGATATTTTCCTCTGGTACGTTCAATTTCTCTGAGCCTTTGTCGTCACCGGTAATAACCACTCAACCTGCTGTCAACGTAACCATCCAACCGGCTGTCAACGTAACCACACAACCTGCTGTCAACCTAACCACCCAACCTGCTGTCAATGTAACAACATCGCCCGGAGCAACCACACAAAACAATGCCACTACCACCACCACTTCTGCTGGGCCGGGGCAGATTTCTAGAACCGGATGTGGGACCACAAAATCATGTTACAGTGACGTTTCCAACTGTAGTGTACAATCGAAATCATGCAGATTTCTCTCTTGGAAAAAGGTTTATTAAGTTACTGATACTTGTTTGCATCAAATACACCTATTCGATTCATGTCATATAAGTTTTACGCCAGAAGAATTACAATGGTGCCTCGTACTTAATTCGTTCCAAGAGACCGTTCGAACTCTGAATTGTTTGAAGTACGAATCATATATCCTCATTAGGAATAATGGAAAGTGAAATAATCCGTTACCAGACCCTAGAATTCATGCTGGTGATAAAAAAGTTTCAATTTTAATTACTCCCGTGGCATATCACAAAGTAACTGCAGTGCATTATGGGATCTGATGTTTATTTGTACTGTTAGCGCATGAGGGCAAGCTAAATAAGTTCTTTCGAGGTGGTGATAAACAAAGTGTCAATCTTAGTAACATGATGTCATACCCATTCGGATTTCAGCATTCGAAGTCTGGAACGTGGGAAGTGAGGGTAGTGCGAAGTATGAGGCACCACCATACTACTATGCTTTACTGTTTTGTTACGAAAACTAGGTTGGATCTTACATCGAAATTGAAATGAGTGGATCAGTAGGAAATGGCCAAGAATACCTGGCGATGGCGATTGGCACTACTAATAAAATGCAAGACGCAGATACATACATTTGTAACGGACAGACTCTGACTCCAGCTGTGATAACCACTGCACGTATGGAACCAACCTATTTGAGCTACGAGGTATGGCAGTCAGCAAATCACTTCATCAATTTCTCACCTTAACGCGATATAATACGCACATTCCTTTTCACGTATATCATACAGAAAGGCATGGTAAACCTTGTGAAAGCGAGTACGGTTGGTCAAGTCGCTAAATGTGTTTTTCGTCGTCCTATTTCCGTCACGAGGGTTATATCCAGTGGAAATCATACATTTGACTTGAACGCAAGAAAATATTACCTGCTTGTTGCCTCTGGTTTGACTAACGGTAAAATACTGTTTATTCAGCATGCTTTCATTCTAAATCACAATCTAAATATAGCAAGAAAATAGTAAAGATATTGTCATCATTCAGGAAAAAAAATAATGCAGCACACCTGGCGAACAGTACAAGAGGATACCTATAATTTTACGCTTGTCCCAGGCAGTGGAAATGCACGCATATTCCCTTGCACGATCGTACTATTCGGGTAAAACTTTTTAAAGCATTATATAAAATTAGATATCTCACTTGATTTTATACGTATCTACATGTATCATAAATATGGAACAACTATTTAGATTGCTCGGAATAACATTGTTCGTGCAGTCAGGATTAATGTTCTAGCTGTTGGAGTGAGCCGGTGCTGATATCAACGAATCCTGCTTACAGAAATATTGTGAATTTGTGTTAGATGTATCCATAGAAATAGTTGTCTATCTTATACCATAATTATTACATGAATAACTAAATAAATCAAAGATTAGCCTGTGATAATACTTTTGAGACCATTGTGTACTTGAGTTTTAAATAGCAGTGGAATAAGTCGGGGTGGAGGGAGTTGGACTACTTGAATTACTGCCTACCAAACTAGAAACTGATATTAATAAACCAGTATTTATGCAAGTTTTTAATGATTTCATCTTTTAGTATTGCAGTTCCATACTCCTGCTATAGCGACAATCCTATTGCCTTATGATAATGCCAATGTCCCCATTTTGACAATGCAGTATATAAAATATTGGTTTGTGATCTTATTATTGTTTCTGATCGTCTTTGAACTGCAGCCCTGATCACAGGCGAGGATCCTCCGTTCTGACTTCCTTCACTACACATACAAAAAAGTAAGCATTGTCGTACGAAAGCGCTCAGCATGTCCTACTGTTAGCATGTTAGATTTGAGTGACCGTAAAAATTTGGCTCTGCACAATTTTTGCAGTGCAAGATTTATTCGTTGATTCGTTCGATTCTTGTTACAATGAGCGCTAACCTCATACTGTTTTCATTCGTACAGTATGTTGAAATAGGTTTCGTTTAACGTCGTTTCACCTAAAGTCATACTTTCCAGCAGTTATTATCATGTCGCTGAACTCCATAGTGCCTTAGCCCAGTGTCGATATAACAGTCCAAAAGGCAGTTTAGTCAAGAGTATACTCTGAACTATACCCCGGGGTATGAACTATACTAGTCCAGAGTATACCCCCCTAGTCCAGAATATACAACCCTTGTGTTTCGGGCAACATACCTTTAACCTATAGCCTCTTCTCAAATTGCCTGTTGTGATCGTTTTGTATATGTATATTTGGTATACCTCTGGTGAGCATAGTTCAGTCACAATAATCTACGCCTGCTTGGCATCTTACAAATTAGCTGTTTACCCTATACACATTTTTGCCTTTTCATCGAAAAGCAGGTAAAGCATCTGAATATGAAGTTTAGATTAGTTAGGGTTGTCAATTTGTACCCGTGATGAGCAAATACTAAAATTGGTTTCGTTTATCGTCGCTTCCCCCTTAGTCGCAATTTCCAAGAAACTATCAACGTCGTTAAATCCAAAATCATATGATACATGAATGTACACAGGTAGCATAACTACATCTGTAATAATCTATTCTACACAGTACTGTCACATTCGATCTCTGTCAGTCACAGACCATGTGGTTACGTACAACTAGATGATAGTAAAGAGCAAAACTAATGTAGAATAAACTCTACTATACGCTGACCTTAAAATGAACACTGCAGTGATTGCATAGCACTGCTTGCATAGCACTCGCTCTAGGAACACTGAACCAATTGCAAGATGCAGAATTGTACTACTGCTACGGCAGTCGGTTCATTGCTGAAGAAATTATTTCTTTGCGCAGTGAATCAAATATTCTTTCTACTACAGTAGGTTATATAAAGATGCTAAAAGCTTGAATTGGGACCAGTATAGTGGAACATGTGATTATTGGGAGGTACATCGTTCAGCAATAATTGGGATTGCAATCAATGAAATTTACGACCACTAGAAATATTGTAGATTACTGATGCAATTGTTGGATGTCACACTTACCAGTTCAAGAACTCAAAATTCATTAAGTATTTTTGTGCTTGCGGATGGTATTACCAATATTTAGTGTCATACGATATGAGCCGGTTTTTCTCGCATTGAATCGCCTTATGTGGCTTGACTGAAGCGTGATATGCACGTGATATGACTCTTAGTTTGTTTATGGTGCAAATTCATTCGCCTTTGAATTCTACTGCAAAAGTATACATTATCTATCTATGTAAAATTCTAAATCATTTGTATACAAAAAGTGACCTTGGGAACGCAACGCCCCGGACAACAACTCCATTAAACAAATGTCTTTATCTGTTCAGTGACACCAGCACTATTCAGTACTACTCACTTAACGATCATGTTCCGTTCCAACGATCTGACCGTATAGGACATTGATAAGTAAAAGTATGTAAGTATGAACGGTCGTTAAACGAGGTGGTCAATAAGTGAAAAGTACCTGTTAAATAATCTTGCTTATAATTGGATAATAATAATAACTATTTATGTTAATGTATGGTGGTTGTACGCTTCAAGTTTCTGAAAGTATTGAAATCCAACGAAGGCACCGATAGAAATATTTGGTTATTCTTCATGAAGACAATAACTGAAACATTAGATTTTCTACAGAATCTACAGCCTAGTTAACAGAAAACATTACTATATTATGCAATTCAGTCCGAGGCATACAGCAGCACACATATCGAGATCTTAGTACAAAGCGATACAATTTCGTGACTAATCCGGAAATATCTTCTTAAGCCATTACTTATGAGTCGTTGGTACTCTGGCAAAAAATTTAAATGGCAAATGCGTCGAAAGTTAACAAAGAAATTGCGCATATCCTATATACCGGAGTAATATACCTCTTCTGACTGTACCATTTCTATTCTAACTACATTACTTTGCAAAACAAAAAGGCCTGTAAACCGACAATTTCGAATTACTAGTACCTTTGTATTAATTCTCATGCTTTGCAGAAGAGTTTTAATAGCAAAATATGGAGCCCTGATAACTAAAGCGCCTAATACAATATGACATTCTCCCAGGTAAAAGACATAGTAGCGGTATAAAGCCAATTAGAATAGCTCCTATCGCACCAGGGCGCTAACCAAATTCAATCAGTCATTTCGTCGTTAACTTATGATAGATTTTCTTGGTAAGGCTTGTTGATGATGCTATAAGTATGAACAGTAATTATTAGCTTTCCCGATTGTTTGCCAATGTTTCAATTCACTTCACATTTGTGTACCTACTGTATAGCTCCCAGCTTTACCGTTTGTGACTGTCTTCAAACTGGTCTCCCACTAGCCAAAATCTCCTTATCACACCAGTTAAATCAGGATCATATATGCACACCATTGGCAATTGCTCAGTAACTATTTTGATAATACACTTTGTAACGTAAATTAAAAATTTGATGAATCTGATGGATGGATCTAGGATGGGATCTGGGATGGGATCTGGCATGGGATCTGGGATGGGATCTGGAATCTGGGATGCTGATTGCGGCGGTGTTCTGTTACATATTGTAATATTTTAATGAAAAACAGATTAAGAAACATGTGATGTGGTGAGTATGAAAGATATGGTTTTTTGTTTCTTCGCATGCAAATGTCTCAGTCTATAACGAAAGTTTGCATTCGCCAATTATTAATCAGTCGATTCACCAGCTATCGATGGTGTGGTAATTGCTTATATCATATCCGGTACCTTTTCTGCACGATTCTTTATTTAGCCGACAGTCAATGTGACATTGTAAGCAGATTGTACTTTTGCACAGAGCTATATAGAGAGTTTCCAGATTCATTTTTTTTGAAAAAAGATGATAAAATGTTGACTATATTGTTCTTTGTGTTATCCATGTGTTCATCAACATTTTGCGAGGTATCTGATGTCGGTTGTGGAATTACGAAAACCTGTTGGAAATGGCCTCTTGGATGCAATTTTGAGTCGAGTGAATATTGCGGATTCGTATCCTGGAATGAGGTACCAATATTTGTATTTATATTGTATTATATTGTATTGTATTATATCAAATTGTATGGCCTGAGAAATAAGACAACATATCTAGTCTCCAGATTGGGAAAGAGCATACCTAACGAATTATTGTAAAATTTATACTGAACATTGAATTGTGATTAAAGTCTTGCCTGGGAAACTATTGATTGCCCCTACTTGTATTATTCCTATGGCTTCAATATTATAACTGGGAACAAAGTTGTGTGTACTTCCATCGTAGTAGTGATAACGTGTTTTAGCAGTTACTACAACCGTTTGATCATTGGTAAGTCTTGCGGAGATTCCTCAGTGTAAACCTGAGTGTATAATGTAGGAACGTTCATACGGCAGAGCTTAGGGTGCGATTCTCAACCAATTCTTATCGATGGTGACAACTATTGAGTTCCTATTAGTGATATACCGGATGTAGTGCCTATACCGTAAGGCTCTTATTAATCAAGAAACATGTCATCGATGATTTTTCTGTTTAGTCAACCACTACCGACGAATACTATTTTGAAATGCGAAGCAACGAGATCGCTGGTAGGTATCATGCATTCGGCATTGCGAAGGAAGCCCTAATGCCTGGTGCAGACATTTACATATGTCGACAAAACGGCATGCTATTTGGTTCTACGACCATGAGATCTTCGTTTCCTGTCGAACTAACTACGGTATGTTGATAAAAAATTAACTTTGGAACTCGGCGCCACTGCATGTCGTGGACTAACTGGCATATAGAGTAAATGCCTTGGTACTGAAGAGATTCACGATTTACATTCAAATCGAAGCGTTGGCTGAATCTTTTTTTTTTCAAAGATCGGAATAACCCAAGTCTCGGCTGGGATAATAAACGGTTCCCTTCAGTGTACTTTCACCCGCGTCAGAAGCATTACCAGAAACATAAGCGACACCCAGACTCATCAGTTTGACTTGGTTGACAGAGTCTATCATATATTGATGGCGGTTGGAGTCGTGCAGGGTCAGTTCTCTCTTACCTGTATTACAATTAGGAATTTATTAGTTGAAGACAGAAATATTTTAAAAAAAAGTCTCTTTTTCACAGGAAATACGATATCTTATCACGGTGTCAATAGAAACGCCTCGAGTGGAGCATTCAATTTCTCTGAGCCTTTACCAAGAGTGCCCGTGACAACTAGCAGTGCAGTAACAACTGCAAACTCTACATCTGGTGGTGATACAACTACTATATCAATCATTAACGACACAACGTTGTCTGCTAATATCACTGCTTCACCAGCCCCCACAACTGATATGGAATTACAGACCAACAGTACACCTTGGTCTAATAATTCAACATCTACGATGGCACCAAACCCCAATACTACTACTCCCCTCCCGTGGACTAATAATTCAACATCTACGATGGCACCAAACCCCAATACTACTACTCCCCTCCCGTGGACTAATAATTCCACATCTACGATGGCACCAAACCCTACTTACACCCCACTCAATATGAGTACAACATGGTCCTCGAATACCACCTCTAAGCCAGCAACAATCAATGGGACACAGGCTAACACCACTGCATGGATTAGGTCAACCTCATCCGTAATGACGCCAACGCCTGGTAGCAACTTGATGATATCAAGAGATCGTTGTGAGACTACTAAAACCTGTTACAGCTATACTGGCAACTGCAATTTACGGGAGCCATCATGTCTGTTCATCACCTGGAGGAAGGTAAAAACCAAGTTTAACTCACACGACTTACAAACATATTCAAATCAATTCAACAGGTCTTTACGATGTTGTTCATTTCTGTATTTAAGATCGGAAATTCTTTTGAATTTGAAATGAGCGGGTCAACGGGTAACGGTGCTGGATACGTAGCATTGGCGTTCGCTGAGAAAAATATGATGCAGGATGCTGATACGTATATTTGCGATGGACGAACACTGAGATCAGCTGTCATAACTCGGCGATATAGAGAACCAAACTATCTTCGTCTTCAGGTAACGCTTAGCAACGGAATGCAATTTTCTGACGTAGAAGGTGAATTATTGACGTGTATTTTTTATTTTGTAGGAAGGAATAGTAATTGTTCGAGCAAGCACTATTAATGGAATAGCGCAGTGTGTTTTTCGAAGACCGGCTCTCGTTGTGAAGAATATAACCAATTCTGCCCCCTATGAGTTTCATCTGAACAAAGGCGACGAGTATTACTTGCTTATTGCATCGGGTCAAACGAACGGTAAATCTATATAATTAGCCACAAAGTTTTTTCGTTTTGTTGTTCGTTGGTTCATTTCTTGTCAACGGAATTTAGCGAAAATTGGCACCGGGATGCAGATGAATCCCAGAATAATGCATGTACGAAGTTTCGGTACCCATTGCTCAAAGTACTATCCTCATTGTACATATATTACAATACAACGAGTTAAAATAAGCTTGGTGTAATTCCACCGAGGGGAACTCATCAGCCAGATACTATCGGGCAGTTTGGTGTGACGTCATCACGATGCAAAATCGTGAACTACGCGTGTTTTATCGAATGTAGAGGTGATATTTGTCTTTGTTGATTGTCGGTGAACAATATGAAACTGAAAAGTTTACTTTAATTGCAAAACAAATTCGAAAATCCCCCGATTCTGACCCAAAGTCCATTTGTCGCCTATTTGCTAAATAATCCACAGTTGATTAACAAGAAATTAAAGTACGTACAGTTGAACCTCGATATAACGGAATAATAGGGAGGAGGAGTTGTCCGTTATAGCCGTTTGTCCGTAATAGCAAAATATTCAGGGGGGGGGCAAACAAAAAATACAGAACTAAGGTTCAGCTATTACTCTGGTTGCGGTTGGTGTGGTGCGAGTGGATTGTTAGTTTGTTTCTCACTCTGTCGTGTGAACCATTACAAATACACTGCTGATTACAAGGAGGAACTTCGTTATTTTCGTCCGATACTCGGAAGGTCGCGTAAAAACAAACGTAATACGACGATAAAATGATGCTTTATCTATAGGTGCCATGGTGATAATGTGGAAAACAGGAAATTTTAAACGTTCGGACCAGATATTCACTCTAGCAGATTTTGTCCGCTGTATCCGAAATCCGTCCGATATATCGAGATTCAACTGTAGTTCTAAATCGTGGTTTCACAATTAAAACTTTACTACAGGCTCCTCATGGGGTTGTTGGGTTAGTATTTGTTGAGACTAATATTTGTTATTATACGATGGTTAATTTTTTTAAAAGGTCCGAGAATTAGACAGCATACTACACGCACCGTGTCGAAAGAAAAAATTAACTTTGCATCTGGAGCAAATAATTTAGCTTCAAGTCCGTATCTACTTCTATGGTGAGTACTATTACTATACTTGGAATATGTATAATTTACATGAAACATCTTAAACAATATCGAATATCTTAATTGTTTCATCAACACTGTTCATAGGTTGGCGGGGATGACTGTCTGTGCAATACAGAAACGCATGAACTGCTAAATAGGAAGAATAGTCCACTTGATCCTTTCAACGTTTGCGCATTCTCGAGATTGCTTTCAGAACTGGAACAAAGTTTATCATTTATTATAGACATTTTCGTGAATATATATTCAATCCAGTACACCCTTGCTATGTCGTAAGGCGGCTCCACACCGGACACTTCAGAAATTTCGTCATACATTACAAATATCATGAACAATAACCCACGGATATGTATCATTTACATCATATCACATTGTATTGAAGAGATAAAACAGCAATGCGTATGCCAAATTAATATTACCCACCATCCACTACCAACGCGTATAAAAGCCTCTTATATCATGTAGTATTTAAATACATCAAGTTACAAACGTATCAGTAAATACGTGGAGAGTAACATCAGAAAGTTTCTTAATTATACAATCTTTTAAGTAAATGCATAAGTATTGTCTAAGTAAATACAGAAGAGAGATTGAAACATGGCAAGTTCTTAAAATTGATTATATATTCAAACTTATATAAGTAAATACAAGAGTGTGACATCAATTTGGCAACATTATCTAACTACTTAAAAAGATGAAACAATAAAATTTCACTTGAAAAAAGCAATTGTAGAGAATTTCACATGGATATAAGACGTAGACGTAATGAATCTTTAATAGGTAAGACCAGATTTAATGTTCAGTGATTTAAAGTATTATTAAGAGTAAATATTAGGATTTAAAAGTATTATCAATTAGTGTCAAGAGTATTGGATGATAAGAATGTGCGAGATGAATAGAATAAACATAAATGTATTGTTGTATCAGAATTCTCTGTAAAAAAAAATCACCAGCCAGTAGTTGGGAAACCGGAATACAGACATACACCAATAGAGAGATCATGTGAGACACCAAATTGTATAGCAGGTCGTAGATTTCTTGGCATCAAAATTCGGCCAAACAGTCACAACACAAATTCTCCACATTATAGAATAAGAAACAAATAACATTACCAGAATAACAACCCTGGAGTAAAACCAGTATAACCATGTCGAAACTGACAACCACAAAGACTCTGTACAAAGCATAACAATGAAAATAGATGACAAAACATCCATACTCCATAAAAATAACCGCCAAAGCAGCAACATAAAAGACACTAAAGTGTCCAAACGAACCAGACAATAAAAGACAAAATCAGCAACCAACAATTCTAATAAAAACTAGATCCATTACCATCAAAATAATCGGATGAATGAATCAATTGAAATGTAGACAAAACCAGCAACCATTCCAATAAAAAATATACACATTACATTGTCGAGATGATACCAGGATGTGGTTGAAGATATTGGAAGTACAATAGACAAATCAGTAACAGACAATTCCAGTGAAACCTGAATCTATTAACACCAACTAGGTGAAATTAACCGAAATTCAAAACCAGCAACTATTCCAATAAAAATTGGAAACATTCATTACAATTTCGAGATGATCCCAGGATGAAGTATTGAAGGTGAAAATGTATTGCTGTTAAGAAGCGAAGGAATAACGTGTATGAAGAAGTGTTGTAAAAAATTAGTTAGTTTAGTTAGTTTAGTAAGTCGATTATAAGTAATACAACTATTAGTAAGCTAAAAACGGGAAACGTCTACACCGAGCTATATCCATGTGAAATACTACAAATTTTACATAGATGATAAAAGAGTAAAATATTAATAATATTGATATAATAATAAGTATTTAAGTTAAATAATAGGTGAAAAGCTTCAGGTTATGCAGGCAAGTCTGCCCCATCAGTAGTTTTGTCAAGTTTGCCCTCTTGAATTCTATCAGACAAATGAATATTGCTTGTGATAAATACAAGTCAAACATGCGAGTTTTTTCAGCTTTTTCCAATTTCGTATAAAATCTTGTTCGCATATCCGCGGAGCATATAGCAGTAGTTAGCGTCGTCCAAAGATCTTTATATTCGATAACCTCAATCAATATGGCAAGTCGGCTTTCCCTTATCTTGTCGAGATAACTTGATGTCGCGTGGCGTCCAGTATTTTATATTCAAGTCATGTTGCGTCAGTGAATATCGCCATTCCAGTGTGGGATATTTCTCTCTTCAAGGTCTTACCGACTCTGCGGCGATGGAGATAAAATTGTCAGTGAATACTGGTTAGTGATAACAAAATAATTCATAACGCATTGCATTTTCCTTATGTCGGATCAAAGAACACATGCTAACTAGCCCGTTTTATATGGGAATATTGCATATATAAAATAAAAATAGATATCTACCTTTTGGATTGTTCAGGTCTTTTGCCTTTGTTCCTCCAAGAAAGTCTTTCAGGAGTATCTGCTAGCTAGCTAGTGGTCACAGTGCAGAAAATCCTAGAATTTAAATTATATACAATTATATGTTGAAATGTTTTTCAATGTTTACTGCTAGGTAAAAACACTTTTACCTTCATAGAATGGGATGGTTCATCGCCAGAACTGACGAATTTTACAGCTGATAATTGCAGAAGTGAGAAAGGCAAATCAATTCCTGTAGATGTCGATTCAACCCGATGCTTTGAGCAGATCGTCTGTAAATATAAGTTAGTAAATGTTAATTAAGTTAATTATGCAAAGTTATATTCCTGATTACAGATTACCCCGACTAAATCCAGCGCTTGGTGAGTTTGGGGCTGAATCTGAACGGCAGTGCAGTCGAAGATCTAAAAAATCGCAAAAGCGCTTTGTGTGAAAGCAAACATGCAAGAAATAGGTGCAGAAAACACAACATTGAACGAAACAATATAAAAAATCATGCACAATAATGATATTAAAATATGATTTAAGCACGCATACATTAACATTCAGCCTACATACAGGATTTCACATGTAAATTCATACATGGGCCACGCGCTACAAACTACCACATACTCAACTCCATACAACAGATCACATCCACAACAGCAAGCTGTTATCACACACCCCTCCCATCTCCTCTAACCCACATCTGGAACCAAGAAACAAGTGCCAAGATCCCTTTCCTTTCTTCATGATCTACTGTAAAAAAAATTAACAAAACAAAAACAGAACAGGTTAAGGGTTTAGGCAATAATTTACACCACTCATTCAAATACTTACAAAATGTCCAATAGTATGCTGCAACCAACTATAAGTTACAAAAAAACAGAAATGAGGATGTAGATGAATTCTGGGAATTAATTCCTTACAAACAAGTCAATTATCCAGCATGTGATTAACCGAAACAACTCAAGTAGTCCACAACAACCACGGTAGTGGCTAATTAAAAAATATGTTTCTTATACAACGTAGTTTTGATGTAAATACATGTCATCCGATTAAGCTTGCTGGAAACCGTCTTTGAATACTTTACACACAAGTTAATAACTGAACAGTACAAAAGTAAATCGTCACTTTGTAACATCGGAAACTCTCAATAATTTAAATGCAAACGTATCAGTAAATACGTATCAGAAAGTCTTTAAATCACATTATGTATATATACAAACGTATCAGTAAATACGTCTCATAAAGTCTTTAAATTACATTAATATATATA
>QXVX01005932.1:0-36113 GCA_013436065.1 Halocynthia aurantium
AACATTGCGCAATATTACATCACTTCTGGTTAAAAATGCGTCGTTTCTTTCGTGAAATAATGCATTTAATCTCACGAAATGGAATGGCACGATATTTTAGTTCATTTGTAAATGAAGTTTTATTTTTATTATGGTTGATGAAAGCAGAACACCAAAAAAAACAGATATTATACAATTATACATTTACGTAATCAGCCAAAAATTCTGCCTTTCTTTTCAGTGTGTTCTGTACCTGAGTTTTGCCTACGCCGAAAATCTTAGCAAGTGCACGTTGCGATTTACCCTCACTCTCACTCACTCTGCTTTATAAGCATAACCTTTTCGATTACTGTGTGTTCTTTAGGTTTCGTTTTACTACTTGACGCCATGCTGTCTTTGTAGAACACAAAAATAGGATAGAATGACTCCTAGAGCATTTGCAATCCAGCGGCGTCGTTTGTTTTTGTTACGTCACAATGCTTATTCATAGGGGTCGTGTTAGCGAGGGCCTAATTAGCTGTTTCGTACAAGCAAAATAGTGGTCGCGATCTGGAAACCGGGGTGGTCGTGTTATTGAAACAGAGTGCAATGCATTTGAATAGGGAAATATTCGGGACCGGGGTAAAGTGGTCATGTTATCGGAGTGGTCTGGTTATAGAGGTGGTCGCCAACCGGAGTTCCACTGTAGTTGTTGTGCTGTGGCCTGCTGCTGCATTCTGACCCCTATTTATTGAATCATCTACATACTGTTTTCCATTACCCTTTGTAGTTGTAACATTATAGTTTAAAGTAAAATAATAATAATAATAGCTGTAATAGTAAAAATAAAGAATTTGATTTTCTCTGGAATTGAAAGTTTGTTTTTCTAATTTCATTTGAGAGTTTCACAAACTATAATTATTTGCAATTTATTTTCCAAGATACTTCACCTGTGAAATCCTTTTTGGGCTGTTCGCTCCTCTCAGCAAAGTCAAGAAAGTTGTTCCTGACACACCTAAGAAAGGTTTGGATCCATTTTTTCCGAATTCGATTTATCATGATTAGTTAAAAATGTATCCTTTCTCTTACACAGCTCGTACTCGTCATATAGGAAAAGAAACTTCTTCAAGTGCTGTTAAGAAATCAATAGCAACTGGGATCAAATCACCAAGCTCAGTTGTATCTGTGGGCTCAACAACCTCTGTATCTGATGTTAGCAAATCCAAAGGCATTGTGAGCAACATTTTTCATCCATTTTTGTTTGAATGAGAGTTATAACATAACGTTGTATTTACTTAGGATGTTGTGGCATTATGCAGCAATGAATTTCTTTGTTATTAGGACTCCTATTAAAGCATTATGGGAATTATATTGTTTCTTGAAACATGATTAACATGAAGGTGCGATTAGCTGTGTGCATTATGCATGTATGAGAGAAGTGTTAATATCTCCTCTCCAAATTATGCCTTATACGATAAATATTTAGCTTAAAAGAGACTTTCGCAAAGGCATGCTATTAAATAGTGGGCGGTGTACATTCTTCATGTTGGTCATTGATTGAAATAATTTGTAAAATCAAAGAAATGTTAAATAATGACGATTGTACTGTGACGAAATATTTTATTCTGAGGTATCATTAATTAATGAGCAATAAATAATTTGAAATTCAAAGACAAAGGAACATAGAGTATTTGCTGATGTATTCGTACAAACATGTGTCATGATTTGTGCTAACGGACACCTATTATGGTTTATTTAGTTAATACTGTACCACTTTCGCAAAGGCATGCTATTGAATAGTGGGCGGTGTACATTCTTCATGTTGGTCATTGATTGAAATAATTTGTAAAATCAAAGAAATGTTAAATAATGACGATTGTACTGTGACGAAATATTTTATTCTGAGGTATCATTAATTAATGAGCAATAAATAATTTGAAATTCAAAGACAAAGGAACATAGAGTATTTGCTGATGTATTCGTACAAACATGTGTCATGATTTGTGCTAACGGACACCTATTATGGTTTATTTAGTTAATACTGTACCATAAGCCGTGGTTAGCGGTGTTCTGTGATGAAAATGATCGACAATTACCGTAATCTCTGATGTTAAGTACAGTAATTATTATATTTTTGTGATTTTCTATCTACTCAGAAATGCTGGACGCATTGGATGATGTCAGTGTATATGTTGAAATTAAACTGGCCTTGAATAGTGAATTACAAATGTATTATACAATAACATACATGGTCACAGTGTTACCCATTTTTCAGAAATCTGAAGTATCGTCAAGTTATGGAAGGAAAACCATGTCATCTGGAACATCTGCATTACAAGAGGCTCTTAAGGAAAAGCAACAACATGTAGAATCTCTGATGGCAGAAAGGGACATCGAAAGATCCGACATGATGCAAGCAATCCAAGAAGCTGCTGAATTAAATAAAGCTATGGAGGAAACCAAGATTCAATTTCAGCAGGTAATTGGATTCTTACAAATCAAAATGAGAATAAAAGACAATTCGAAACAAATTTTCTAGTCGTGTAAACCTTTATGAAGTCCATATACCCGTACAGCAATTTTCATCTCCCTTGTTACAAGTCAGTTCCTTGTAGTAAAACAAATTATCCTCATGAGGGACTTCATAGGGCCGTCTTCTAGCTCAGAATTGCTTATATACTAAAATCAACTGAAACTTTTTGGCGGTATTCAGATCTTCGATTGCTACCTATAGAATAATCTTTTTTTTAGAAAATGGCAGAGAAAGAATCAGAGTTGGATGCACTCAAAGGGTTGGTCGAACATGCTGATGTGGATAAAGTAGCATTGCGGCAAGAGGTTGATGAACAAAAAGCTGTTATTGGGGACCTACTATTCCGATTAGAGGAAGAGAAAATTAATAAGGATGATCTCCAGGTAACAACTATTATATTTACATTTAAAAGAATGGTATTTATATTCCAGTGCATTCCAGCATGGTTCATTGGAAACAGAGACCTGTTTATTGTAGTCATATATGTTAGGAAATGGCAAATATGAAATATTATATCTATACTGCACCTTAGTAGTTTTCTGGTAATAAAATTGAAATAAGACATTTATGCCAATCTATTGCATTAAATTTCTTCAAGCTATCTTTAGTTGTTTTAATATGTATGAAGATGAGTTGCATGTTGACGTTACCCCTTCAAGACCTAATACGAGAAAGGGTTATTTTTTTTTTGGATACACAAATCGTATCCGGGTAACAGAATTCCAAGCAACATACGCTCATTCCGCCATTTTTTCTAACTATATTAGAATTTTGAAATATACCCAAAAGCAGTATTAAGAGGCAAGAATTTGTGCAATGAAATATATAGTGGTCACCTCATCTTAGGATCGATGTTGACAGATTTATTGAAAAGTGTTCATTTCTGGGTTTCGGGTAAAGCATAAGATAAAGAATATTGTTAGATTAAGCCTAAGATAAAAATTAAATAAATTGCTAAAGTCGAATGAATAAGAGGAAAGCACTATACCGGTGATTTTGTTTATTGATTAATAACGATAAAAGTGCTTGCCAAATTTATTATAACATAATAATTCCTGAAAATATGATGTTTCGCATGTTCAGTTGCATGTTTATTTTCTTTTATTAAAATGCTGCTTGGAGGGAATTCAATGCTCATGCTTTTTGTGCTTCCAGCTGCAATCATGGGATCGTATCATAAAAATGTGTAGTGTGGGCTAATAATTCACTTTATTCAACTTGAGATATTTATAGCAGTATCTAGTGTGATTCTTATAGCTATCCCTTTCATATGTGATTTATTGTAGTTACCTTTTGTTCTACTTTTCACGATTATTTTTATTTTATTTCATATATAACTAACTACAGTCTGAGATAACTGGAATCCAGAAAAACATTAGGGAGATGGAAGTCAGCCTCAATATCGAGCAAAATCGCTCACAAGTGCTGCAGAGAGATTTGGAGAATTCAAGGGTAAAACAAAGTACAGTGGAACCCCGCTATAATACAAATTCAGATATACATGGATTCCGAATCCTTGCACGAAATATGTGCTCGTTTATTTTTCGCCAAAACCTATATGATTACAGGGTTCTTAATATAAGGCCAGTGCTCTTGGTAAACATCAATTTGTGAGTATACTTGAGAATCCCTTATCCAAAATTCCTATCATATGTTTTTGTTGCCCTGGCTAGGTCCTCATACATAAAAAAAACATACACCCTTTGTATTTGATGTATTTTACTATACAGGAATTGGGTTTTATGTAAGGTATAAAAAAAAAGGATTGTATATGATTATAGGTAAACAAAATGAGAACTCAAAAAAGTCAACTGTACAAATAATGATGCTAGTCATGTTACACTCATGTTCCAAAAAACTTTTGGATTTTCGAATTTCGGATAAGGTATTCTCAACTGTAATAATTTTGTTTTATCTTCTGAAGACAAGATTTTATAGTTTACGAAAAAGCTGTTTGTCAAATCTTAGGATTGTAAAAATAAGTTGAATTAGGATATCTAGCATTTTTATCCTCCCAGGTGCTCTGATACATACAAATAAAGTTATAACGGAGTTCCATTGTACAATATAATAGTATACAACATGACCGATATAAATGCTTGAAAGTACATACTTTCATCAGGAATTAGGAAAACCACCCAGTGATAAAATTATACATTATATTACAATACAATGTATTTCAAGTTTAAAAAATAGTTCTAGCATTTAAGCAACACTAATCTCATAGCTCGTATGTTCAAAGGCCAGTTTGTTAATTTTACTGAATAACATTACATTCTGTGATATAAGTGTGTAAAAGTATAGGGAATTTGTTTTAGTATACTTAATAACTTTAATTATGAACTGGTAATTGTAGCTAACACACTCTATGCTCTGTGGCTGAACTATACTTTTCATCATGGTGTGTATTGACTCGCTAGATTAAAATGAATATCGCAAGCAATAATAGTGAACTACAGTTAACTAAAATCATTGACTTAATGTGGATATTAGCTTCCATCTGCCTACACTGATTTGTCTTTTGTAGAATATTAATAAAACAATTGTGTACAAAGCACATCAGCGAAATAGCCCCAGTAGATTTTCCGGTACGTGCTGTGCACATAGAGGTTACAATCCTTTGGAAACTATAGCCCTTTCGAACCAAGATTTTCACTATTCCTCAACCTTTGGGAATTGTCATCCAGTTTTAATGCATATTATATGTATGGTAACCTTAATAGGACTTTAATGGTATATAACATATCCTCATACCATTAATCCACTATTAACATCACATTTCATGAACAGTACTAATTGTAAGTACTGTATGATAAGTTGGGAGCTAACACTTTGTGATGACATATTTTATGAGTAAAAGTTCTCAAATATGAAGATATTTGGGTTTTTGCTTTTTATTGCATGTACTGCATGAATTTCTAGATGTTTACCATATAATCATATCCGTTATCTCTAAGGTCAGTTAGATTAGATAAATCATGTTTTATCTGTAACTTAAAAGCATTGGGTTGATTAAGTTAATGAATGTACATGCATTTTAGAAATAGGTCTGAAGTTCTTTTTCCAGCATGTTAAACTTACACTAACATAATACAACGTCCTTTACTTATTCTATATTTGTACTGTTTTTTTTCTAATGTAAATTCGTTAATAGGCTCTAGGAGTTGATGACAAGTCAGAAGTGGAAAGTTTGAGACAAGAGAGAGATAGGGGCTTGGAAATGGTAGAAGAACTTTCAGCAAGACTTGCAGAAGCTGATCTGTTGCAACAAGAGGTAAGTAACTGTAATATGTATGACAGTCTTCATCGGCATGTGTTAAAATAATTTATATATTCAGGCTGTGGCATCAGATGTCGTCGATGCCTTGGAAGATCGCATATCTGAGCTGCTTCAGCAAATTGAAAAAATGAAAATGCAGTCGGAAGAAAATGCAAAGATTAGCGAAAAAAATCTTCTTGAACTTCAGGAAATAACAAACGAGAAATTTAAATCTAATTCAGATGGAATGGTATGTGCTGCTATTATCAGAACTCTTGGTAATGATAATTAATTATTACTATAATTACTACTATTTGAAGTTATTGTACGAAAAAAATCATTTTATTTGGCGATTTAAACTTGTCTTATTTAATGAATATCTCCAATTATCCACCGTATTTACTCGATTATAAGCCGCACGAAAAAAATTTAATAATATAAGCCGCCCTTGATTATAAGCCGCATGAAATGATGCAAAAAGAGCCGCGCTAGAACATAGGGTACTACCTAAGCCTTTTCGATCATTTTTCTACCGCAATGTCACAAACAGCAAACAAAATGATACTTTTAATCAACTTTTTATTTATTTTAACATCCACTGTCATCATCGTCATTAATAATGTCGTCAATGTCATTCTTAAACACGAGCTATCGCAGTTTGAACGTTAGTGGTATGGTAAGGGAAAAATGTAAGGCACGCGAAATGATGAAAAAACAAACAATATACAGTGGAACCTCGAACTACTATTGTCCGAGCAACTCGCTTTACGAGCTGCTATTCGTGAGTATTTTTGTAAGTCACACCTGAAAAACCATCATATTTATATTACAAATTCTTACCCTGTATGGAATTGAAATTAGGCATCGATAAGGTAACGATAGACGGTCCTGCAATAAAGCAAAACAAGTATATAAAGGTAGACTGCGCCTACAGAAAATGGTCGCAGGGAAGTGTTGCAGTAGGACTTCAATCGTAGGATTCAGGAGAACCTGCAAGGGTACTTTTTAATGGCCACCTGGAACGAATCCAGTACTCAGTACTAGGCACCACTGTATATAGATTACCGTAATTATTTTGCAATGGCCAGACAACATCAGATATTACATAATAGTATGTTAGAAATAAAAATTTCAACACATACCGGTCATAGGATTTTAAGCACCAGTAAAAAAATGTCGCTGTAATAAATTGGCTTAAAAATTTTGCTGTACAAAGCTGTCTGGTGTCCCTTAAACAGGCTAGGCTACCTATGTGTTGTGTGAAAAAAGATTATTTTCAATAAACGTCCCATATGATAAATGTCTAATATCAGTCCTGTTCTGGGTTTTCGGTGAAATTACAAATAGCGTTAATTTATTTTTTCATTATTGTATCTAGAACACTAAAATCCAGGAATTGACTGATCAGAACAGTAATACCAAACTCTTATTAGTCACCGCCATTGCCGAAGCAGAAGAGAAGCAAATGACATTAGAAGATTTTCAAAAACAGGTTGGGGAAAAACATTTGACAGTATAGTATCTCTTATATAATTTTCTATTACAGTCGCAGGTCTCGTTACAATTCAATATCTGTATCAACTGCTGTATGTCTTTTATTCAGTCAACTGTATCAACATTAATATTATTACTTTAGTTTTAAGAAGGGTCTATGTGGTACCTCAGTGAGGAGTCCCTAAAGAGGTGTACCCATTGTCCTTTCACCATAGGCTGGCTTAACATGGTAGCAAGAATACCAAATGCTGAAGGCCCGCAGTTCCAGTGTTTTTGTCTGATAATTTTGTGTATCAGAATATCAGATTTAATTTCAAATAGTGGCTTTGGAAAATTCAAGATCATACAGTCCAAAAGTATCAAATCTTGTGCCAAGCGACTAATTTATGTGATAATATCTCTAAAGTGCAAGCATAATGATGCCGCTAGATAATGTGGCATGCACTAGTCCTTCTAAGGCTAAGGTACATATTTTCCAATTAAAATTAGATTAAATAAGCACTAAGTGGATAATTTTAGAAAACTATTTGTAGTTCCTTGTTGTATTTATGTGATTTTGAAGTGATTATAGCCACAGCGGTCACATAAATTTGTAATTGTTCAATTCACATGTTTGTTCATATGAATTATTAGTTTTCAAATATATATGTAATTAAGAGCCCACTTCAAAGGTTTGATACAGGTCCCGTACTAGCTTAATCAATTTTGCTATATAAATTTGGGACTATCTGTGTGATTTTAGCCTATGTGGTGACTCCCAGAAATAACACTCAAATCAGTTTAAATTACCTTGAAAACTGAATAAATACTACTACCGATTTTCTGAAACTACTATAATTCTGCTGAAAAGCGAAACATTACATGGTGCTTCGCTAGACCTGAGAATGTACTCCATCTAGTGCTAATTAGCTCAAAGTCGCTGGTAAAATTCATACTACTATTAACAAAGTTTCAATTTTAATTTTGTGGCATGTTTTGAACGTAAAAGTGTCGTTCGAACTCCGGGTAGAATTTAGTGTTCGAAGTACGTGGCACGGTACCACTGTACTTCATATTAATAGAATTGCTATGCTATGCTAGTATACAACAATATGTAAAATTCAGATGAGTGCTTGGGCTAGGCAATAGTTTTACTAAAATGGAAGGAATAATTTCAAGCATGTTCTACAATGGAAGAAAGTATAAATATGGGTCGATAACTATTGCATATTGTCTACTTTGCAGATTGAACAATTGTTGTCAAGTAAATCTGCACTGGAAGAAGAAAATAGAAATATTATCCAGTTGAGTGGTGACAGTTCTTCTCAACTGAATGCTCTAATGGAAAATCTTCACAAAAAAGAAAGGTACTACAGTACATAACAAAGTGGATGAACTAAAATATTAGCAGACTTATTTTGTTCTAGTGGTACTGTACGAAATTACATAATACAAATAAATTTTGGTTGTGTTTCGCTAGATTCTGATAGATTTGAATTAATATTGTACAGTTCGCCATCGTTTGTCCTGGCATGAATATCAGCTGGGAACTGTATTTTCTCCATATATTAGAATGGCAGTGATCCCAGTAAACAGTCAATAAACACTTACATATGAAAAAGAGATATCATCATAGCATACTTATCTTGTGTAACCTGACATTTTTTACAGCAGAAAATGTCCAATATATGTGCAATCCCTTGTAAAGGGCCTGCTTTAATGAGTTTTTTTTATAGTTTTCATGGGTCAAATTCTTTCTGCTCGCATAATGTTGTCACTGGTGAGATTTCAGTGGCCTATTCTCAGAAGTATTATGTGAACCTGAAAACTAACAAAATATATATTCATTTCTATTACCACTTAGACAAGACAGACGACTTTTCAAGGGTGACTTATAGATATGAATTTCTTTTTACAGGGTGATTGAACAATTGCAAAGCGAAATTAGAATTTCTGCGACATCTTGCAAAGAAGAAGAGGTAAGAATCATAGGGAGTGTTCGTTCTGCAAGGGAGTATTGGTAGCTATTGTCATGCAAGGTACCAACCCCACCCCCCTGTCCTTACTTCTTAGATAGCGATTCACCATATCACATCCTAAATTTCCACTGACCACACTACCATCAGTAAAACTATTTTGTATTGTAAGCTAATTTCTTTTAGGTTAATGACTAGAACAGAAACATTGTATGTACCCCTTACAATAGCGATTTTGTTTGGGTAAAAAGCATTTGTTTTCCGACACTTCCACTATCATTCCCTTGAGGATAAAACCAAACCTCCGTTTTAAAATAGAATGACAAAATAGATCCCGAACTTAAACTTTAATTTGAAATTTTAATTTGCTATTTGTGATGTGTATTTGATGTAACATTTTTGTAGGTTAAAAAGAAATCATGTGAAACAGAATTAACAACACTGAAGGCATCACAGAAAATATCCGATCAGCAGTTAGAAGATTTCCGAAATAAATTAACAGCTACTCAATCTATAGTGGATGAATTGCATACTAAATTGAAAGAGAGTGTAACCGCTCATGAAGAGTTACTTTTGACATTAACAAATGTGAATACTGGAAAGCTTATAGTGGAGTCACAACTGGAAGAGCTGGGAAAAAAATACACTGAAATTGAGGAAACTCTGCATACAGCTCAAGGGGAAAGGAATTCATTTGAAGAAAAATTAAAAACGGTATGTGTCCAATTGTGCATAATGAATCGTTCAGATCTGTGTGCAAGCCACCAAGTTATAACTGTAATTATTGAAATTCTTTTCTGTGACAGGCTACAACAGAATGTTCTGACTTAATTGGACGGTGTGAATCAATTCAACTCCAATGCACTTCTTTTGGAATGGAAAAGCAACAGCTTTCAGAAACTTGCCAGAATCAGCTAATACAGGTTTCCATCTTACTATAATTTGTCTCTTTCTGAATATAATATATACAGGAACCAGACCATTTATTTAACTCCCAGAAAACTGAAATTACAATACAACTGTTTGAATTCTAATTTGAATCCAGTGGGCTGAATTGTAGTTAATTGTTTTAATTCCTTTGGGCATACATGTCTTACATAGTCCGTTCCCCTATGACAGCTGCTATGACTTGCCCTTTTCAAGTTTATGTGATTATTTGTGACCGTTTGCTTTGATTATTTAAATATTTCTATTTCAATACCATGGTATACCAAGATCAACAGAAAGGCAAATTACTACTGAATTTTGCAACCCTCTGTTCTCTTCAATTTTTTATTTTGATTTCTTGAATTTTTCATATGCATTAGCATTACCGAGCGAGCATCGCCAGTCTCGGTTGACATCGTTTCATATATACAGGTAGTGCAAGTATTGGTACAGAAAACTGGAAAATACATAAATCCTGATCAAATCCACTCCGAAGCCTGCACTTCACTTCATCATAGTTTTATGTGTTTCCCAGTGTTACATTCCAGTAAACTTATCGTGTTCATGAACAGACTGTTTCTACAAGAATTTTCAATAATTTCAACTCCTGGACAGATGTATACTAATAGTAGAATGTATCCATGAAGTCTTATATGCAACTGGGAAATCATAAAAATTCCAATTGTTCCAGGATTTATGTAGAATTCTGAACTTACATCCTTAATTCACAATCATTAAATGAATCTTTCAGGATTCTAGAATCTACCAGGGAAAATTTTTTTTGACTTTGAATATTATTACAGTGTAATCTATTTTATATTCAAGATCAATGAATTGTCTGAGTCCCAGGAAAAAGATAAAAAATCGTACGAGGAAGCAAAGACGGCACTGACTCAGCTGTGTGAGCAAACAGAAGTTGAAAAAGTAAAACTGCTTCAGCAGTTGTAAGTGTTTATTTTCTTTTTGAAATATTTTAACTAGATTCGTGGAAGTAGGGAGAGAAGAACCTGAGAGTTGCAGGACTGATCTCTATATTTGCAAAGGGTTTACTATTTCTAGAGTAGAAATGTTCCTCTGCCAGTTATCAGAGCTGTACTTAATGTGCTTATAGGTACTGTGTTGAAGGTGGCTGGCCTTAGATTTTGGTTTTATTTCCTGCGAAAAAAAGTCTTTTCTGTCTAATGATAAGGGATTCTCAACTTTATTATCACCCATTATAGTTATTTTTACTGAATTAAACATGATTGAGGCAGTTATAAAACGTTAGTTCAGATGTATTCCAGACAATAACCCAGCTTCCTTATGTGTCGCAGAACAAATACTAAGAATGAAAATTAGTTATCTAATGTCAAAATCCCCATCAAATTGTAACTAGTAAACTTTCTCTGGCCAATAAAGTAGTTCAAACAGTCAGTGATATTTGAGTACAGTGGAATCCCGATAAGTCGACCACCCACGGGACGCGGTCAAGTGGTCGTGTAAGCAGGGTGGTCGGGTTAGTAGGAACTCTGATAAGCAGACGCGACCGCGTTAGCTACATTCGTTTAAAGAAGTCTTGGATCGAAGTTTTCCGAAATTTTTCACTTTGATAGGATGGCAAAATATCTTATTTATGCGTAATTCACGATTTTGCATCGTGATGATATCACGCCAAACTGGCCGATAATGTCTGTCTGATGAATGGCATTATTGTTATCGAAACAGAGTGCAATGCATTAGAATATAAAAATATTCGGGACCGCGGTAAAGTGGCCGTGTTAGCGGGGTAGTCTGGTTATCGAGATGGTCGTTAACCGGGATTCCACTGTATAAAGTCAAGTTACTGAATCCCTATTACTTGCAACTAACAGCAGATGAAACCACTATTTTATTGACTATTAGCCAAATCCTCAGACTTTATTANTTTTGTTACGTCACAATGTCCATTTATAGTGGTCACATTAGCGGGGGCCTAATTAGCTGTTTCGAACAAGCTAAACGGTGGTCGCGGTCTGGAAACCGGGGTGGTCACGTTATCGAAACAGAGTGCAATGCATTAGAATATAAAAATATTCGGGACCGCGGTAAAGTGGCCGTGTTACCGGGGTAGTCTGGTTATCGAGATGGTCGTTAACCGGGATTCCACTGTATAAAGTCAAGTTACTGAATCCCTATTACTTGCAACTAACAGCAGATGAAACCACTATTTTATTGACTATTAGCCAAATCCTCAGACTTTATTAACATTTTACAGGGAGGAATTTAAAGAAACAAGTGAAAGACAAGTAGTCCAACTCGCTGAAAGTACAAAGCATATGGACAATCTTTTACAAGAAAAAACTGCTGTTGAAGAGGTATGTTTTGTCATATTTTTTTTGAAGATGTTCCATTCATTCCTGTGCTTGCTTTCATTAATCACGTATTAATTAAGCCTTGACAATTCTGTTCAGTAGTATTGTAGTGATGAGTTTTGTCAACGGAATGTTCATTTATTTTCGTTTTCCTTCGGGGTAGACTAGCTAATACATTTGTGTCAATAATGACGTGTTGAATTCGGTAATATTACAATAACTCTAGTTGTTTCCAATAAGCCCCGTTATTTTCGAAATAAATTTTATGAATATAAGAATGTTCTTTCAAATGACTTTGGTTAAAGTTAGCTTTGGAAGTTTCTGTCCACCTGAAGTTTTCGAGCTCAGAAATATTATTATATATTATTATTGCAATGATACTTATTAGGTAATTGTGGGAAGAAAACGAACAGTTGGTTTCAATAGCAAAATTGTGATGTACTACCCAATAAGATAAAAAGCTAAATATCTTTCACTGTTTTATATATAGTGCGTGCTTATCATTTGCTTGTGTAGTTGAGCTTGCAAGTAGTGTCATGTTGTGTTTTGTGCACTAAAAATATTCATAGGAAAAAGATGCTATAAAGAATTCCTTGGAGAAGGCCGAAGAGACTGTTAAAGCTTTTGAAGAAAATCTTGTTTCTTGTAAAAAAGAAAAAGATGATTTGGAAAAGGTATCATATTACTGACCTGCTTTCTATCTTTACATATTTTTTGCGTTAGCTTTACTCTTGTGATTTGAAACACATGAAGAAAATCTTCGCTCGTAAATTATGGACGTAAATGAACACATAATTCAATCAAATACTTCGCCCATGCTGAACACTTTTATAATTGAGCAATAAAATCACAAATCAGAAGAATAAAATTTACACTCCTCGTCTCAAAGTTCTTTGAGACTAGCTGTTTCAAATATGTCCTCATTCTACTATATTTCACATCGTTACGTTACCAATACATTATCTCAATGTTGAACAGTAGTTCCTTCGAATTCACCTGTCACGTAACTTAGTGTAGAATATTCACTACCAGACAAAATTTGATCGCTACAGTACTATCGAAATTCGATTTAAAATATCCTGAATCTGTATTCGATCTCGGAATCCATGTCTAGCTAGGGTAGAGAGTTTGTAAGCAAAAATAATTATTACTGTGTGATGCTTTATATCAATTTATAGAATTATATCATTGTTATATTGTGTATTTTTAAAGGAATTCAATGACAGCAGAAACACTTTTCAAGAACAAAGGTCCCACTTGGAACATAGTGTGACATCTTTGAAAGAAAACGAAATTGTGCTTGAAGAGAAATATGGAAAACTTGAACATGAAAATAAGGATCTTTTATATCTTAAGGAATCATTGAAGGATGACCTCATAAAAGCCAACAAACTTGTTGAAAGTACCGGTGTGACATTGCTTGAAGCAGAGGAAAAGGTATACAGAAATAAAATTGAACCTTCGGTTATACCAGCATGAATTTTATGAACGACTATAACCTAACTGACGTCATAACCTAACTGGGCCCTCGGGATGGAAAAAATCAACTCATGCTGACCGGAATTTTGTCTTCTGAGCAAAATGAAGTTGAATACATGTATTTTGCCAGAACTGTATTCAGGGCATTGTGTTATTTTTACCTTAAATTATGTGCATTTGGTTTCGTTAGGGTTTATTAGAATGGGTTCGAATTAGGATCTGAGAACGGATTAATTCACTTTCCATTATTTCTAATGGGGAAAATTGAATCGGACTTTGAACAATACAGAGTCCGAACGGCCTCGTGGACCAGATTGAGTTCGAAATACGAGGTACCACTGTATAGTCATTATTGGATAAAAGTATAATGAGTATATTCAGCTCTTGAGTCATTTTAAATTTTTTTAAAATACATTCAGATCATAATTTGCTATGGTAATCATTGACATTATATTGGCGATTCAGTATTGGCAGAGTGTTCCTGTGCTACGCACACGAAGCATGGTGTTGTTAACGCCAAGTTAATTCTGTTTATTATCTCGTAGAGATGATTTTGTTAATTAGTCAGAATTAAGGCAATGGATTTGAACTCATTTCAAGGAAAACTTTGCTATCCACTTGAAGAAAAGTGGTTGTACGCAGGACCACTCGGAAGTAAATTCTAGATTATTGTCTAATTAAGCTGATACATTCTCTTTCTAGTACAATACACTGAATGGAGAATATACTGGAGTTCAAAAGCAATTAGAAGATTCTTCATTGCAATATCAAAAGGAAGTGGACAGAAGCAAGGAGTTACATTTTGTTGTTAGAAATTTGGAAACAGAAAACTCCTCATTACAGCAAAAATTAGATTTAATGTCTGAAGAGCAAGGGGGTATCAAGCAGGTGAAGATTTACACTTATAAATTTTCCTGTGGTGCCTCGTACTTCGAACAACCTTAACTTTGAACGTTCGAAACTTCAGACTCTAAATTAGATTAGAATTTCGAATGATGCTACTGTGTAACAGTAGTAGTGAAAAAATGCACTATGCTGAATTTGAGATATTTGGTGCATAGTGATGTAATGTGAAGTAGGTCCGTGATCGGGAGCAGGTTATAGATGTGGTGAGTGGCCGAATTTGGTGCTAGAGTAATTCAAATTTGCAGTTTGTTTAACACCATCCTGGAAGAACTTATTTAGGCTCACCTTGACATAGTTAGCGATGTAAATAATCATCAAACCTATAATGCATGGCGGTAAGTTTGTGATTTTCCATGGGAATAATTGAAATAGAAACTTTGTTAAACACCAGCATGAATTTTTCCAACGATTTTGAGCTTACTGGCTAAAAGGAAGTTGAATATATATATTTTATTCGGGATTTTGCCGCCACTATTAAATTAATTCAAGCTAACTGACCCCAATTAATTGTGTTATTATTTCCTCAAATTATATGTATTTGGTGTTCAGGTTTATCGAAAATGGTATTGTTCAGGGTCTGGAACGAATTGGATTAGGTTTGAAATACGAGGCACCACTGTACTTTTATTGTCCATAGAATTCAATTTTTTTTTTCTTCATTTTCTGAAGAGTTCTGTACAGCATTAGTTTACTTTTTTTTAAAGTTTTATTTTTATTGGTTACCTTTATTTATATTTTTGAATGTGAATATTTACTTTTATCTTGATCTTTATTTATTCATGGTCATGGATTTTCATTGTTTGCAGGAATCTTTTCAACTCCTTGATAAGATCCAAGACTTGGAAGTTTCGAAAGCCCGGCTGGAAACAGATGCTTGTAAGAATATAGATGAGATGACCAAGCTGCAGAAAGAGATAGAAGCACTGAATGGGTATGCTGGTTCTTATACAGTTATACAATGGTGCCTCGTACTTCGTACCATACCTTCGTACATTGCAAACTTCGAATTTCGAATTCGATTTGTAGTTCCAACTCCCATGTTTGAACTGAGACCGTCGTGAATAGATTCACTTTTAACCTTCCAGAATTCTAGATATTCAACCCGGATTTCAGAGGAAATTGTTGTTTTTCTTTTCGAACAGTGCGCGTAGTAACAAAAATGGATAAAGTATGTTTGTGATCGGCAGCATGGTATAATTGCAGTGAGGGAACGAATTTCATGCGGTTATAATTAAAATTGACACGCCGTATTAGCACCCCGGCGGAACTTACTTGAGCTTGTCTTGATACTTTGTTATCAGTGAAAATATACATCAAAGTCTATAATCCACTGCAGTGGGTTTCCGATTGAAATTTGAACTCTGTAAACACCAGCATGAATTTCACCGACGGCCTAATTCTCATTGGTGCTGAATAGGCCCTTTGACCGTAAAAAAGAACCCGGGCTTATACTGTTAATTGAGTTCGAGCAAAATGAACCTTAATCTCCGTATTTTATAAGGGATTTTACAAGGATCATCAATTCACTGTAAGTTAACCGTAATTTGAAGCTACCCGACGTTGAAACTCTGACTGTATTTAGGGCATTTAATTGCTGTTTGAATTTGTCGAAATGTGTATGGAAGAGCGTCGCGGAACGGATTAATTCACTTTCCATTAATTCTAAATTCTATTTGATTCGGGATAGAAACAATTCAGAATTTGATCAGCCTCCTAGAACGGATTAAGTACGAAGGACCACTGTATGTTATATGTAATTACCTATTGTGTTTATTTTGCACAGTCAACAGGAATGCCAGCAATAATTTGGATATTTCCCTATGATAGAGAGTGTTGTTGTTGGTTGGGCATGTTCTATAACTGCTAAGCTAGCTTCATATCGTGGCAAAATAAATTTATCTTAATTTTGTATTTCATTATCCATTTACCATTACACCAGACCCTCGTTATAAAGACTTTGTTTATATTCTAGTTAAGAATTGTGCAGTGATATTGTTAGCTTTCTGTCATGTTACATGGATGGAATATATTACGAGTGTTGCATTTGTGCCATGTGTATGAACATGTAAATAAAGAATTTCAGATCGAACTTATTTAGGAAGCCCTCGAGATAGCATCTCTATTTGCCTTGTTCAAATAAATATTTACAAAATATGTTTCCATACCATGTGTCGACTGCGGGGACCGTATCCCCCCTAAGATCTGGTGTATTACGATCAATTCCAACACATAATACAGATTTTTTGCCGAAGGATAACTTGAAGAGCTATTTTTCTAACCTTTTTTCAATATCATATGGTCTTATTGGCACTTTAATAAAGCCTACTATATTTATACAGAGAAAAACTATCAGTGGAGAATCTGATATCTGATGTGAAAGCAGAATTGCAACTCAGCAATGAAAACCTGAAAACAACGTCTCAGATGTTGGAACAGCAAAACGAAGAGAAAGGAAAGTTACTATTACAACTGGAAGAATCTGAAGCAATAATCCAGACTAAAAATAAGGTTATATTACTTCGTAGTTAAAGTTGGACTAAGGTTGTGATATTATTATCGTAGCATTAATTTCCATTTTTTTGAGAATAAATTAAATAAATTACTCAATGGTGGTAAGCAAATAAGTAGCTCTGTGTGAATGGCTTGTAAATCATCCATGATTAAAAGACTTGCCTATTCATATTGATGTAGAATTCAGGTTTCAGGAAAGGTGAAAAATTTGCAAGCCGTTCAATAATTATGTAATACTGATTTTCACTAATTATGATTTGAAAGTTAATATCATACTAGTGTGATTGTTATGGATGGTAATCAATATATTTAAATTGCTACCATCATTGTGTGACATACTTGATGCTATAAACCAGGGGTGTGCAACCTGCAGCCCGCGGACCGAATTTGTGCGGCTCGAGGGAGGCTGCGCTTTTTGTATAGAGTACGGGCAATAACAGGAATTCACCAGTAGATAGTTGATTTGAAATGCAAGTGCGTCCCGCCGTCTAATCCGGTTAATTGCTACAAGGTTGCAGACCTCTGCTATAAACGATTGTATTTATGTATGCAATACGACAGTAAATAAGTACAAAGTAACCATAAGCCTGTATTACAGTGTAACTTTGATATTACGCACCTCGATTTAACGTGAATTCAGAAATAACACGAAGGGACATTGGTCCTTTTATAGGGAGTAGAATTGTACAGGCAACCGATGTTGGTAATCATTGTAACCAAATAGTAGTGGAGAATATAAAGATAATGTCGGGCATAGCATCACCCATTGTCGTTATATTCTCCACTACTATTTGGTTACAATCATTACCAACATCAGTTCCCTGTACAATTCTACTCCCCATACTTTTTCTAGCATTCAAATACTGGAAATCCTGCCTTGTGTCTTATGTTTTTTGATAGGCGTCATGAATCAGTCCCTAAATCCCACTCAGTGAGCTTTAACATTGAAGAATGTCTTAAACTGAACATAGAATCAAATGCAATGACTAGAGGCAGACAGATATCACTCCTGGAATTCTTTATTTCAAATTAATTTTGCCATATTAAGGTTAACTGGTCAAATAGAGGTATCATAGAATATGAGGTTGAAACTGCATTTGTTTAGACGGCGTTTAGATAGCTTTATAACGTTACACTGTATAATTATTGAAATTTATTTTGTATGCATCTCTATTGCAGGAACTAGATGAAAGTCTTTCTCGTACTTCAACTTTTGAGTTGGAGATTTCAAATTTGAAATCAAATCTTCAAATATCCTCATCATCCGATGAGGAACAGCAGAGCAAAATTTCCTCTTTCGTAGAAGAGGTTAGCATTCTACAACAAGACAAAATACGGTAATTTATTCTCCTCACGTTAAATTTCAACATTGCCACGAATCAGTTGTCATCGAACTTGATCAAAAATTAGCCACTTATTGTAGATCGTCTCTCAAATTATCATGCAGTCGAACCCGATATAATGCAACCTATTTTAGCTTTCCTTACATAAAATGTGATTTTCTTGTATAGTCTAGTTCCATTCATGTTGCATTTTTATGTATAATTTTAAGGTTGCAATCGGAAAATGCTGAGCTTGAGAAAATGAAACAAGAATATTCACATAAAATTACATCGCTGAATAATGAGAACGGCGATATCCGTAAACAACTTTTAGTATCAAATGAGGAGTTTGAGAAATCAACTGAATCAATACAGAAAGGAGAGGAAAATATTCAAGAAATGCGGAATGAAATCAATGAATTAACGAAGAACTTCAAACAAGAAGAGGAAACTCTAAATACAGCAAACAATTTGATTGAAAACCTAAGAGAAAAGAATCAGGATATCATAACTAATCTTGCAAGTGCCAAAGAATCTGAGGCATAGTAAGGCATCCTTTTTTGCATTTTATCACTTAAGGTCCATTATTGCAGTTGCTTGACATCCATTTTACCATTTTGTGATTGTATCTGGAAGGTATAGTACATATGTCGAAAGTCTAACAGAGGTTTATGAAAATTCACAGAACACAAGTATACAGTGGACAAGTGTGCAATAATATATATATATATATATAATAACCCTATATAATGCAATGTATATCTATTTACATAGCTATATATTTTTTTAAGAACTCGTCCAAAATACGAGGGTGATTCAAATTAGATTTAAGCATCTTGATAACACTCTAACAAGAACGAAAATTGCAAGATTGATTCAATAGAGATCACTTGTCTCATGAAAGAACTCCAATTAAAAATTCAGTTCTTATCTTATTTAATGAAATGATCTGGGCTAAATTGAAAATTATTAATAAACACTATAAGATATACAAGGGATTTTCGATGGAATATGTCTTTGCAAACCAAGCTTACTATATTTAATTTACTCAATACAACATACATCTACCTACTGTTTAGTGTCAGAGATGAACTGGCAAGAAAATGTGATGAATGTGAAGGAATATCAATGGAATTACAAAATTTAAGACAGACCAGTGAGGTACATATGGAAAAACACCACATCTTGGAAAAAGAGCTGAATGAAGCTAAAGAGGAATATACGAGGGTATATAGAACTTTATTGATCTTGGTATAAATCTTAGGAAATAGCTGATTGTTCAATTTTCTAACTTCAACTTGCACCGTAACATTCCTTTTTTTTTGTCCCAGGATAAATCTAATCTTAAGCAGGAGTATGATGCTGCAAAGCAGAGGTCAGAAGAGCTAAAGGAAATTTTGGAAGAGAAAGAAAAGGTAATATCATACAATGTCTTGGATTGACTTTCTCGTCAAATACTAATTGTCTATATTATTTTGAATATTTTGAAATGTATGATATGTCTGATTTTGATACATGCCGACCATTGACTGAACTAGACCTAGAAGAAATTGCAACAGTAACCGTTCATAATAAGGTTAAGGTGTGGGATAAGTGTTCAGGAGGGTGAAGGGGAGTTGAGGTTTAGAATTTTTGAATGATACGCTTCCTTTCATGTGATATATTTTTTTTTAAATAATCTCACCAAATGCCATTGCATTAAAAATTTTCTTGAATTTATATTACAGCGAAATGGAAACAAATGCAGACGTTGTGCATGAAGCACATTCCTATCTTATTTAAATTTACTTTGAAAACTGCAACTATCCCATAAGCTTTCTACAGTATATTGGTCCACTCCATAAAGATTTGATTTTTTTTATTCCAGAAAATCAATGACAGTCTGTCAGACATTTCAAAATTCCAGTTAGAGATTTCGGATCTCGAGTCCAAGATTCAAGTTTCCACATGTTCCAATACAGAGCAGCAGCAGAAGATAGTTTCACTTGTAGAAGAGGTTAGGACCTTACAGGAAGAAAAGAATAGGTAATTTAAGTATAATCAACAATGATTGCTGCAAGGCTGTGAAGTCGGTACTAAAAACATTCAACTCCTCAATTCATTACACTCTAATTGTAATTAGGATGATGATATAATTCCATTAATAATTAGGACCATACAACAGTCATTTCGTCATTGCCAACCTAAACCATGCTACTTTATAGCACTATTCTGGTAAAGTTTGGATATATTAGCTATAGCTATACCTTTGTGACTTACTTTGTACCTTACAGACATTAACTAACATTGAACATATTATAGTGTATACTGTATATATGCAGCACACATTATTTGCCTCAAACCACATGAAATTGACATCATTGCTGATGTCTGCGGGTAAAATTAGTATTAAAATATACATTTAAATGGCATCGGTACTTTTTTTTCAATTCGGACTGCAGTAAATTGCTCCAACTGACATGACTCCACATCTCTGAATTTCTGAGTACATGAAGGCATTTTTAATTCAGGAAACTTGTCCCTGAAATTGCTCTAGAAATGCTTACTAAACTATTATCATCTATGGCTGAACCTCATATTGACATTATACGATTGAACCCAGTATTTTGAAGGGGGGTGATAATATATACATAATATAAAGAACCTTTTATTACAATGTTTGATTTTTCAAAGCCTTCATATGGAATTGGATCTGAATTTCCTTTAATTCTACCTATTCATTACTCCATGATCTCCAAATTCTGAATCAAATTTCTTTATGTTATTGGAAGTCAATAGTCTTTTGTGTTTGAGTGTTCTTTCCTGTATTTAATTGGTAGTTTATAACCAAAATTATTCATTTGTGTAAATTTGCTATGTTTAAAGAGAGTGACAGAGTCATGTGAGTTTTTGTACTCAACCCAAAGTTTATACATTAATTTGGTTATTCCTTTAATTTGGCCTCGATATTAATTTGCAAAAACTGTTTATTTTTATTTTCTGCGATTGTATCATGGATATAATTTTTTTTAGGTTGCAACAGCAAAATATCGAACTTGAGGAAGTGAAGCAAGAGTATTCTGATAAAATTGCATTGTTGAATGATGAAAAAAGTGACTTTCAAAAACAGGTTCTGGAATCCAATGCAGAATTCAAGAATAATACTGAATCAATTCGGCTAAAGGCGGAAGAGAATAATCATAGAATGCTTCTTGAGAAGGAAGAATTACAAAAAAGCATCCAGCATGAAAAAGATATCGGAGAACAAAGAAAGAAAACGGTGGCGAACATAGAAGAGAAGAATCAAGAATTACTTTCAAATCTTGGCATTGCAAAGGAATCTGAGTCAAAGTAAGTTTTTCTTTAGAAAATTTTTCTTTACTGAAGCTGTTACATCGCTTAGTAATAAAATGCAGTGTCTTAAAATTTTTGTTTTATATTTTTGCTATTCATTACCTTTGTCTCAGTGACTTTTTTGTCTTTTAACTATAAATATCTTATATCAGTAAAAAAAAATCTATTTCTAGTTTAATATTTGATTTGTAATTTCATCTTAGCATTAGAATTGAGCTGACAAAAAAATGTGATGAATACGAAATTATGTCGAGGGAAATGCAGACTTTGAAAGAAAATATTGAATTCCATAAGAAAAAAGCAAGTACTTTAGCAATACAGCTGACTGATGCTGAATTGGATTCCACGAAGGTAACTTTGGTCTAGTGTTACTAACAGAGTACGTTGTAACAACTCACTGATTGTAAAATATATCTTCTAGAATCTTTCAGATAGTAAAGTCAAAGGTCGCCTAGTTTTTCTGGCATACTGTAGATGTATTTTCTGTCAATTTTTCTCTCTTTAAAGTTGGTAGATAGTTACAAGCATTCTCCTAGTTTTAGTATATACATTTGAGCTAATAGAGAAAAATTACTATATGGTGTACCTACCCTGTAATAATTGTTGCAATCAAGCAGCTAAGATACCTACAACAAGAACAAAATATCCAGCTGTAATTATGATGTATTAGTTTGTGATTCACACAGTTAAGTAAGAACCGTACTCAGATGAACTGCATCCATTGTTATATTGTATCGACCAAAATTATTAGATCCTGGACACTAAAACTACTGTACTTAACATTACATTTTTTTTCTAAAGAATTCAACTTTGCAGCAAAAATTGGATTCTTTGCTTCAGGAACAAAACCAATTCAATTTGGAGAGAGACTGTGCAAAGCTAAGATTAAGTGAACTAGAAGAAATGTTAGCAGAAAAAGGAAAGGTAATGAAACTTATTTTACGAAGAGATGTTTCGTATATGGAGTAGTCATTGTTTTTTGGTGTCAGTCACAGTACTATCCCTTAAAAGCATAATTGTTGCACATATAAAAAAATGAACTAGTTGGCAGCGCACTGTAGCCGTCAATGACAGTTCACTTTTATTGAATAATGACTATGCAGTGGTGCTTCGTAATATGTACTTAATAAGTCTCAGAGGCCGTTCGAACTCTGAATTGTTCCAATTCCGAATCATTTATCTCCTTTTACAAATAATAGAAATTGAATTAATCCATTTCCAGACCCCGATATGAACTCTTTTTAGTAAACTTGAACTTCGAATACACAATCTAAAATGAAAATAACACAATTATAAGCCGTAAATATAGTCAGAGCTGGTTACTTCGATGTCAGTTAGCAAAAGCCCTATCAAAATACATGTACTCAACTCCATTTTGTTGAACTCGGTAAACGGTACACCAGAGTTCGGTGATTCTGAAATCCTGAAAGTTTTTTTTTCCACTACGAGAACGTAGAAGTGTCGTTCGAACTCCAAATCGTTTTCTCTGGAGATCTGAAGTCTGGTATGTACGAAGTTAGGATCATTAGAAATACGAGGAACCACTGTACATCTACTACACTTTGTGAAAAAACAACTAAACTTAATCTCCCCTATGATTTTACCTACTGTTTTTTCCCCTGAGGGAAAAGGAGAGGAAATCCTTAAAACTTTTGTAACGTCCTCTATTGGGCAAAACAACTCTTACTACGGCAAGTCCGAGTGGCTTTGCTAGTTCATTGATAAATATCCTTAGATATTCAGGTGTATGTACATGACTGGTGCAATTGGCTAATCCCCCTATCACCATAATAATAGAATAATATGCAACATAGGCATTTTTAATCCTATATATTTTTAATCATATATTAATTTAATATTATTTGAGTTTATTAAGGATTATACATTCATTAAATTCTGCTTTCTTTTCGATTCAGGAATTCAAAATTGTTCTCATATCCGAGTTTTTGCTCGATATTAAATGAAGTGAAGTTTTATGAACCAAACCACTTTTTTATTGTTTTTGCTTGTGTTTGTATCAGCTTCCATACATAGATTTTTTCATTTGCATGTGTTTTCTAAGTAAAGTAGTTTATTAACCATCCATCATCACTTAGTTGATGTATAATTTTAGTTTTTTTTGGTTTTATCTGACATGTATTCCAATGCATATAACAATTGAATGTATCTATCTCATAATAGCAGTATCATCCCATGTTACAAAATTCTGGGTAAAGTCGAATGTCGGTTTTGTTAAAAACAGTTTTAGCGCTTGCTGTAAGGAATGACATCCCTTTGCAATTGAAGATAAATAGTATGCAAGGTCATGGTCCAGTTTATTTATCTAAAATTTGTTAACACAACTTGCACACTAACCAAAAGCACTTTGACTTGTAAAATCTTAACCTTAGCAAAATCATGATGTTTTGAGTGGTATCAAATTCAGTATCAATTCTATAGATATTTCAATTTTTTTAGGCAGAGAACGAGCATAGAAGTAAGATACTTGTCCTCGAAGTAGATTTTGCAAACTCAAAAGAGGACTATTGCAAATTGGAAGAAGAGCATAAGCTGGTATTTTTATAAGTGCTTTTTCAATGTCATATTAAAGATTCAGAATTCAAAAAGGATTGATGATGATTATTTTAGGTCACTGAAGCACATAAAAAGTTGAAATCACAGCAACAAAAGATGGAAAAAAGGTATTTTTTTGATAAATCAGATTGTATAAATCCACATACTGTATTCACTCACTCTTGCATAAGTTGTACCACTTCCATGATTCAATTTTGTATTGAATTTGGGTACAAAGAATGTTACTTATACAAAATAATACAGATAGATAAAATCATCAGATAGGTAGGATATCAGTATTCACATACGATGTCATGTTTCAACTAAAAGGGTACAGTACCCGTATGCCATTTGTATTTTAATTTTTACAGATATTATGGTCATGTAAGACCGAGCTTTCCAAACTTTTCCAGTTTGTGACATACTTTTAGAACATACATAAGTTCGCGACACAGCAATTCAGTTTTAATAGCAAACCAGAGGTTAATTCAATCCCTCATGAGAGATAGTGATACATAAATACATTTTAATGTCCGCGTTCGCGACACACCTACGCACTGCAGGCAACAAACTGATGTGTCACGACACACAGTTTGGATAGCATTGATGTAAGGTATGAAAACAAAGCATTCAATATGATTAATAATGGTAAATAAAGGGAAACTGAAAAACACTTTGGAGCGTATCGTGACGGCATTAAAAAAACTTCCGGATTTTGGAGGTGTATAAATTTCGGAATTTCAGATAAGGATGCTCAACCTATACACAAGTAAATGTGTTATATTGACATCAATGTATACGGTGGTCTTAAGTCTGTTCCAGCTCCTATAGATGTCCCGCAGCTAATTACAAACTTACTACCGTGCATTAAAAGCTTTGATGGTCATTTGCACTATTAACAAAGAATCAAGATGAGCTCATAAGTTCTGCCGGGGCTGATGATAAACAAAGTGTCAATTTTCATCATTCCTGTGTCAAATTCGGTCGCTCACCGCGATTAAAACTCGCTGCCGATCACAAACACACTTCACACAGCGAGCACAATGTAACGCATGGAACTTTCGAGGTTCAGGTTTTTTTACTGCGCATGCAGTTTAAACGTAGAAGCATCGGTTAAACTCCGAATGGAATTTCTTATGAATTTAGCATTCAAAGTCTGAAACATACGGTGAGGGGTCGTGCAAAGCCTAAAATTCAAACTTTCTGTATTCAGAGTCCCATTCACCATAAATGCTAAGCTTGAAATAAATATTTCGCAAAACTATCTTTGCAGCATTCATTCCAGTCACTGCTACATGCGTAAGATATAGTCTGGGTCTTTAGTAAAGCAGCAAAAATGTATGAGTTGAAGTGAATGGAAAAAATGTGTTCGCTTCCATTTGCACTGAAACTGCATAGTGATAACAGTTTTGTTTTCTCTGCAGTGAAATGGATATTGGAGAGAGGTATATTCAGTATCTTGATTCATTTCGGTGAATTAATATTTGAAATCAATGTTATAATGCACACATTTTAAGCATGTGCTTGTGCTTGCAGACTTAATTTTTTGATTCAGCATGCGATGTTATTACTATGCATGCCGGAATCTTTTTAATTTCTCAAAACAAGTGAGGCTAGAAACCACTGTTCTAATTTTTTTTTCTGAAGTAATTAAAACGAGCAACATTTGGATTTATTGCTTTTTCGCGTAATCTCGTATCCTTCTTTCAAAATAATATTTATGATTCAGAAAACTGCAGCCATTAATTAGGATTTGATTGCTTTTTCTCAGTTAAATAATTGGTGTGGTGATCGTATTTTTTGGTTGTTTAACGTTCTCTTATCTTTCACATATTGAATTGCTCGGATATCACTTTTGAGGTTTATGCGAAAAGAAATTATCGACCGCATGTTCTATCTACCATAATATATTAGTTTTATTCAAGATATGATATTTATTTATTTTATTTTCATGAGTTTACATTCATTAGGCAAGCCGTACTGAAGTCTGAATTCTCTAAAGAGAGAGACTCGTTGCAACAGACTATTGATATTACAACAGCACTTATAGAAAAGAAACAAGAAGAGACTGAGCAATATATGCAAGAAGTGAGTCATCCTTCAACTAACTACATTGATTATGAGAAATAGAATTTGAAATTTTAGTTCAATATTTTTTGTGTATGCATTTCATAGCATGAAAATGCAGCATTCTAAATTTTTTGTTTTGCAAACTATAATTTTTAAGATCGATGGGTTTCAGAATTGATTGGTCCTTGTGATGATAACTATTATACAACTACACACTATTCATGCATTTGCATTCAGATTGTTATTCTGAAGAAAGAAAACGCTTCAATCTTGACTTTGCAAGAATCTTTGGAAACACTTGAGAAAGAGAGGAAAATGTTACAAAGAGAATTAGATTCTATGAAATCCTCACCCATCGGTATGATCTACTATTATATTCCATGAAAAATTGAGATTCTTCGAAATGTTTTTTTTTTGCTAATCTACTCGTTATTCTCAAGAAGTATTTTGCATTAATGTTACACGTCATTATTTTTGAATGACAGACTCATTTGGGTCTGATCTACGTCATAATTTGCTCCAATTTGGAATGGCTGACCTGAGTGTTGCTGTTAACTCACTAAGTAGTTGCTGTTCTGTAGGTTCTGTTGGTCTCACTAATTACACCTATTTCATTGTTTTCATGAGAGTCATTTCTCTAGTCATAACACAATTGTTTACTATCCTAATTTTTTTTAAATATTATTAATTAAAGAAGATACTAGTCTTCTTGTCTGTAAGTCGTACGACCTTAGTGCTAAGTGTTATGACTTAGCGAAGGTTTACTGTAATTCCAAAGTATTGTCCAACAAACTTTAGTCAGGTCTCCATGGACCCCAGGGCTAGGAAATCAAACCATCAGTTAGCTATAGCTATTATCTAAAATATCTGTTTAGTTTCGGGAGATTAAAATGAAATTTAATAGAATAGTTATACTTTTGTTATAATATGAACTACAAGGAATACTATTTTGAATGACTTAAAACATGTGCTTACACATATATGGATCAAGCATCAATATTTTCTGTTTAAACAGCTGGCTCTTCTTCAACAGAGGACAGTGGAGTGGGAACTGATGATGAACTAAGGGGACAAGTTGAATTTTTGAATTCTGTAATTGTGGATCAGCAGAAAAAAATCAGCGATTTATCCGAAAAGATTTCCGAATTAGAAGCGATGCTACTTAATGGAGAAGATGTGGACGAGTGTGAAATCGACACTGAATTCTATGAATCCGAGTAAGTTGAATTTTAGTGTTAATATTATAATTTCATGCTTGAAAATATGCACACAATATGTCCACCAGTGTTTGCACCAGCTTGTTCTAGTATATTACTTCCAGCAATACAATTCACAACAAGAACATTTTGTGTTTGCAGCAATTTTGTTACGATTTTCTCTTCTTTTTACAGGCAGCATAGAAGTCACGCGGCTCCACGACTATTCTGTGATATTTGTGATATTTTTGATGCTCATGACACTGAAGATTGTCCAACTCAGTCCATGGTTGATGATGTAACATCTTTACCTCAAACAGTGCACAATGCCGCTCAAGGGGAGCAGAGATCATATTGTGACTATTGTGAAAGTGAGTTTTTTTATATGTTTCTATGATGCCAATGTTCATTTATATATATTCAGTCACAGATGCCATTTCTTTATTTATCAGACGTTAGCCACTGTTGCAAGATATGTAAAAGGTGCTATGAATGAGTAAGATGTGGTGCTGTGTTCCTTAGTGTTAAATGTGTGGCTATTGTATTTTCTTGGAGAAATGGGTGTCATGTCCACAAATCAAAATCAATTATTATACATTTCCATAACCATGTTCCTACTACGACAATTTTCGCAGTAGGAAATCGTCTGGCTCCTGCTTTCCGCTTAGTGTGAGAGTAAGGCCCAAGCTATGATAGATATGGCGCATGGCTTGGGAACCGCTTGAATGGGACACTGAGGTATTTTTATTAAGATCGGACAAACCAGCGTCGGATTGTGAAAAAAAGAAATTTCTTTAGATGTATGGTCTGGTATGTCTTTGATTATGACAGGTTAAGTGATGTGAAACAGTATTTCCCAACTGTGTGCTGCAAGGCAACTCGCAGGTGTGCCGTTAATTATTTACGTGAAAAATAAATCTCCGTTAGCACTTGATTACAATGACAGACAGGTGGCCTAAGGGAGTTTGAAAGCCACTGTTCTAAGATAGACTAATGTTAAGACAAGGGACTAACAATTTCAGTGCTTGCCGTAGGTGCTATTTAATTTGGCATATCCTAGCATCCTAGGTAAAGGTCTAGTGATCTTAACTCTTCTGTGAAGTTTCTGGGTTGGTTTGTAAGTGTGGTAGTAAGTTTTGCAGTTTAGTTTGCTTATATAATATGTCCTTAAATACTTCTAAAAAAATTATACTTCATATTTATTTAATCTGTAAATCTTATTATGTCAACAGTATTCGGTCACTGGACAGAAGAATGTACACAAGAAGAAGAAGAAGAAATGTATTGAAAAATATGTCAACCACTCCTCTGCGAACAATTGGAAAAATTGTGTTGATGCGCTTGATACCACGTTTGCTTATATTGTACAATATATGTACTCTTCCCAACACTTGGGCTTCCTGAAAAGCATTACATATTATATGTTTTGCAAACTTTTCATTCCATGTGTACAGCTATCCCTTTTTTAAGTGAGATATTTGAACTTCTATATAGTACTGTTGCTGGTAATTCCTGAGTATATGGGACCGAATACAGAAAATCTTACTTGGCAAAAAAAAAGAATAAACTTTGTGATAAATAAATCAAAACATTTTGGGTTAAGGTTCAAAATTAAATAGTATTATGCTTGTCTAGGTAGAAAATTGGCAGTATGCGTCAATAATGTAACGTGTTGTGTGTCAAATCATCGATACGATTTACGAACACCTAATTTGAACAGTAACTATACTGTTGATGCTATGCTGCCAAGTCTCGACAAAAAAAATGCTATTTAACGCTTCACTTCATTTTTCTGTATTTAAATGACGTCATCGCATAAATGTTCCATTTAGTGTGTGCCCATCCTCTCAGTCTCATATACACGGTTATTACCAGCGGCTAACATTAGTGTTTTATTATTAGCATAGTATTTAAATAGAATGATATATAGCAGTGGTGTGCAATTTATCATCAACTCTTGCAACTTAAAATATAAATACATAATAAAATATGTGCGGTTCATGTTCATGTTTTTTTCTTCGAGCACCAAGGGCCCTCACAATTGCGTTGTCAAACTCAAACTTTGTCAGATTTTCCCTAAAACAATTCCTAAAAGTGAATTTTTGCGTCAAAAGGGCTTTATTTTATAGGCGTAAATTGACATCCATTTTGAGGAAAATTGAAAACAAAACTTTCAGGAATTGTTGATGACAGTGTTACATAAATTCTGACAAAGTTTGAGTTGGCACCGCAACTAAAGAGTCCTGAAGGCAAACCATGGATGTTAGGGTAAAAAAAGGGCTATTCATTTAAGACGTAAATTGAAATCTCTTTCGCACGAAATTGAACACATACTTTCGGGGTTTATGGATAACATTGTGTTTTGCAATGCAACTGCAGGGCCCATGTGGCCCTTCTCCAATATGTTTATTGTGCTGTTTTACACTTTGACCTGTGTAACCTAACTCGATTTTTCTTTGTTCTATTGCCTTCTGTTACATGTTTGGTTGGTTGTCTGTCTTACGTTTAGAATCTAAACTTGGGATACCGGTAGTCCATTAAGGATACTTTGTCAAACCAAAGAACACGAAATAAAACTAACCAATGTGAACGACGGAACGTTAGGTTACCATAACCCGATTGAATCACGCCACCAAGTGAAATGCAGAGTTTTATTGGCATAGCCACCCAAAACACTGCAGTGATAGCCAATGTGTGATGAATTCCCTCCAGATAAATAACGCCAACAACCTCGTAAACATCTTATCTAACTAGAATCATAGTGGTCTTTGGTGGCTCATAATAAAAATCAAACAAGAAATTACCAATATTTTATACCAGATATTTTATTTTTCTACACTGTTTTAACTGTAGATCTGATTCACGTTGCATATGTTTCAAATGAGTAATTGAATATCAATGCCGTGTTTTCCCGCTACTTTGCAGGCTCCTGCGAAAAGCTTCTTCAGGCCGAGTACCTGGCTACCTGGAGTCAAGGAATTTCATTCTCATACTGAAAGGTAGTGAAGCGATGATAATACTCGTATATACCATTAAAACTACGTCAATTACTATACCACCACCCTTACTCAAACCTAATTAACTGATTTTGAATAGAACATGTGACTAACACCAACATGTGTTTTTTAGTCATAATCTCGACTTAAAAGTGTCTGGAAGTCTGAATTTCCCACCTGAATGGACTGGAAACGAACGTACTCCATTTAAAAAGATCGATTACTCGTCCAGAAAATGCCGATTACCGGTTGTCTGCGTAATAATCTGTGCAATTGATTTATTTGAATAAATAAAATATATTTTTCAGATGGAAAATTGAAACCGATCCAAGTCACTGCATCGATGAGTTACTCGTGGCAATTGAACATCTTAATGAAACTGAGCATCCCTCTGAATATTATGTAAATAAGGTAAGGAAATTCATATTTATTCACAGTTGTTAACTATGAAAATAGCGTCAGGAAAAAACTCCGTTTTTTTGTCCTTCCGGATTTCAGGACGCTGGATAATTGGTCTGGTACCTGTATTGTGACTTTTACCAGATGTATATCCCCATTATGTTTGGAACCAGGACTGTGGAGTTGATGTACAAACATTTCTGATGTCTGTAGTAATGTGATGTGGGAAACTATTTGCAATGATGTTCCTAGTCATGTGATAATTTGACAGAAAACGCAAAAGTATCAAAATTTGCAATTATTCTTTGCAGCAGGTGTAGCAGCCAAGAATATACCCCTGCTCATATACCGGGGTATATTCTGGGCTAGTCCATAGTATACATCCCTTACATAAATAAGTAGGTATTTCTGGGCTGTTACACCGGTACTTTTATCATCACCTACTCCACAGCCCTGTTTAAAACACAGGCTAACTTAACTGTGCTGCTGTACAGAAGACACTAATCACCACATCTGTTTTATACCATTTTTTCGCAGCAACATCACACTGCATGTAGCAATATCCAGAAGAATATGTATAATAAAGAGACTGATAAAAATAAGTAAATTCTCCGTTCTGTCACGTAGAACTTTCCATAATTTTCCTATATAACTTTATATTATTAAGCTTATTCAAAATATTTTTATAGTACATTTGAAAGGTAAGAATAGTATTTTTCAACTCTTGCATCAAAATTGTTGATTGTTTGATGGTCACAGCAACATATTTGCAAAGCTTAACCTTTCCCAGTTTGATACGAATATTTTTTTGATTTCCTAGGTTAGGCATCAAGATTATTGGCTGCAAATCTATGCCTATACTCCAACAGGATGGCTTGATATACTCGAGATCACATTCCTTCCTTACGGAAATGGACATTCGTTAGCGAAGGTTTCTTCAATATCATTCTTCTGTTCATTCTTGTTATCACAGACTAGTAGGCGGTTTACCCTAGTCAGCAATAAAAAGGGATAATATAAAGTATTATAGGGGGGAAATAAAAGAAACAAAGTATATAAAATATATGCTTATTTAAACAGTTCAGTACAAAGTAAAGAGACATTTAAACACATGCATATGAGAAGTACAGAGTATCAACTGTAAAACAGAGCAACAGGTAATATTGGGATGCTCAGTGACATAGCTGATTTCCCCAGTGTAACCAGAACGGTCCAGATATTCATATCCAAAATTGATTGTTTGAGAGGGCCGCTGTAATGATTATTTTTAAAATTTGTATAAAATACAGTATTTCTTTAAAAATTAGACAACCAAGAATTAGACAACCTCATACTCATGATAAGAGTGAATGATATTTTCTTTTGAGACTTCCTTCAAGGCCTCGATTACTCATTTGATATGCAGGACATAGCTGCATTGGGTTGAAAAATAAATATAAGACCTGTCTCATCCAAAGAAATACAAGAAATAGTATATATTTTAAGAAAAGTTTCACATATAATTTCAGGTATCTTCATTCTCTACTGGAGTGCTACCTGCATGGATTCCGTTTGGATTTTTGTGTGATATGGTAATGATTTAAATTTGCAAAATTGACTTTAAAACTACAAGTGCATAATAAATTTCTTCAATTTCAGCTTCTTTGTTGGTGTCCTTTTTCTGATGGTGGTACGAATGCATATCGTTGCCAGGTCGTTAGAGAGTCTTTGCCTTTTCAGGTAAGAATTCTCAAAAAACTTCAACATACTGTGCTGTTATACACATATTTATATTTAAATAAAGTTAATCATATTCGATTTTCGCTACAACATCTATTCAACACAAATTATGCACGTAACATTGAAAATGAAAGTACATTACAGAGAAATACATAGCAGGAAGCTGAAGCAATATAAATTAATGCCAGTACAGTACTGCAAATACTAATTTTCATGTTTTGGTCACAAATGGTAATATTTAGTTGTATTGATGTTTTATGCTATAACTAGTTCACACATGACTACAATATGAAATTAATTTTGCCATTGCATCGTACCTTCTATATATCAGGTATTTGAGGAAATGGAAAACTGGGAATGCCTTAAACAGCAATGTACATCATAATATTTCTTTCATCTATATTGAAATTTTCTCGCTTTAACATGCTTTATAAGTTACCAACACAAACATGTAATTTTCATTGAATCACAGCATTCATAAATCAAAATAATTTTGGGTAAATAGTGTATTTTGCAGTAGATGCAGGGAGTCACGAGTAGCACGATTGTAATTTGAGGACTCCCCTTAATCAAGTGATATTAGACATATAAAATTGTTTATTCCCTTATTAAAAATTTCTGCCTTCCATTCAGGTTTCAGTTTTGGGTGAGAATGAAAAAGATCGACTCTTACCGCAGCAACATCACACTGCATGTAGCAATATCCAGAAGAATAATTATAATAAAGAGACTGATAAAAATAAGTAAATTCTCCGTTCTGTTACGTAGAGCTTTCCATAATTTTCCTATATAACTTTATATTATCAAGCCTATTCCAAATATTTTTATGGTACATTTGAAAGGAAAAAATAGTATTTTTCAACTCTTGCATCAAAATTTTTGAAATAGTTCTCATATGCAAAACAATCTTGTTTAAGAAAATCTTTACTTTTTTCGTATATAGATATATAATAAATAATGTGACTTTTATTTATCACCAAAGAAATTTCATGCAGTGTGATGGGAGATATGAATATAATGAGTATGAATGCAGTAGGAGCAATATTGAATTAGGGACAAAAGTAATCTTCTGAAAATAAGGCCTGTAACAATATTGCCTACAAATGAACACTTGAATTTTTAAGTTTTGTTCCTATCCTGTTTATATATAAATGTTTCTTTCCAGTTACTATATACTATAGTACTATACTGTATTTAGCTAGCCGATAAAGTTCAGGTGTATCATTCTGTTTCCGAGCAATGCGAAATTAAAATTAACAAAGCATCGAATATACGATTACAGATAAACAAAATGAAAACTGAAAAACTGCCATCATTTTATTTTTAAAAGTAATGATGCTAGTCATGATACACTAATTCATTGGTTCTTAACAGGGGTTCGATCGAACCCCAGGGGTTCGATGAGTAAGTCTCAGGGGTACAGCAGAGAAAAGAATTAAAGAATTCTAAGATTACTTTTTACTTACTCACTTTCTACCTTTTTAACCCCCTCCTTTTAAATGTGCATTACAACAAAACAAATAAAAAACATGTCAGTCCAAGTCCTTTTCATTCAATTAAGTGCAAAGCTGATTTGATTGAATTGAATTATGCAGAAATCCCGTTGTTGTCAAGTTGTCACATTATCAATACTAGCATCACCATCCTTAGATGGTGCAGATCAATGCGGTGCATCATCTACATTCTAACTTGCGTGTGATTGGAATTCGTATCCTAGTAATCAGCAAAATATTTGAAATTAGTTATAGTGCAAGAGTCCTTGAACGTTTATTTTTCCGAACAATGCCTGGTGACTCCGCCGTCATATGTAATATAAAACAAAAGTTGGGTTTCGGCACTTAATTAGCTTCCCATAATCTCAAAAATAAAGAAGAAAAGGTGTTTGTGTATGTATGTTCGTTTTCGCAAAACTCCAATTATAATTCTTCACTCGGCGCTCTGATAATTTGCACGAGGCTCTGTTGCCGACGCCAAAGTTATATGGTAAATTTTTTTCCTGATAGGTGTCCTCAATTAAAACTGCTTTATTAGGCAGCAGTTGAGTAATCTGTGAGCGTTCAGAGTTGACTACTGCCAAATAAAATGCATCACGGTCTAAGATAACAAACAGCGAAAGAAAAATGTTACATCCAAAATTATTCATCATCATTTCCCAATTAGTTCAGTGCACATTGTTCATATTTATGACCATCTGTAAAGCCAAAGAAGTAAAACTAACGTCGAGATTCTATTCAGATATACTGAAGTTGAGTTAGACTGCGCAGGCACATAAAGAAGCAAGAAAGATCGGGCAACTAGAATAACTTATCATATAACGAAGATTATGAACTACAACAAACAATTTATACAGTTTGCCTCAAGGTTCCCAGTTTAGTAGGGTAGCATTACTTAGCTGCTAAGTCTTAGCAGTACGTATTGTAGCATTCAATTCTATGTCACGCGAAAAGCTCAAAGTAGTAGCTGTCTCGATCATTTACCATACTTGCTTCTTCGATACTAAATCCTGGTATTAGAGAAGTAAGTAATAGCACGACACAATTTTTAGTACGGCCAATGACGACACTACCTTTTCACATGGAACAACGGATATTTCGCGTAATTAGCGACGGTTGTGTTATGTTCAATTAGTTATGCAGAAGTTACAGGTGTTATGTGTTGCGTAACGGCGTTTATATCCTGATCACGCTGACTATGTAGCAATAAGCACCGGTTATTTCAGTAATATGAAAATTTTGACTGCAATTGGGTTTCGACTATGATTTGCTTTCCATAATAAGCTATCAAATTTTTGGGTTTTGTGTATACGTTATTACATTGTCTTTTGTTGGGTCGCCTTTATATATACACTCCCAACATTTACAAGGGAGGGTGCTCTGCATATATATAACTCAGACTCAGACTCAAAAGACTAGACATTCTCCCAAAAGAGGAATCAGTCATGTGTGTGTGTGTGTGTGTGTGTGTATTTGTGTACCGTATTTCCTCGATTATAAGCCGCGGCTTATATTCTTCTTTTCATTATTTTGTGCGGCAGAACTCCCGTACAACGGGTGTTCTATTGTAATTGGTCGATTAATATTTGCGAGAAGGCAAGTGAGTGTTTGGATAATGCTGGGGGACGAGAGCCAGACAGTATTCGAGAGAGGACAACATGATAATCGTGAGCGCAACGC
>QXVX01005940.1:0-15378 GCA_013436065.1 Halocynthia aurantium
CCTCCTTGTAATTCCACAATCTAAGGATAAGCCAAATAGAATATGATAAAGAGAGCAAACGAAAAATGAAGTAGGTAAATCCTGATATTGGATGGAATGAAGAGCGTGATTTTGTTCGATATGATACATTACAAATGTTCTTTTACGTGGATAGAGATGCCCATTCGCACCACATCCCAATAAATTGATTGTTTTTGTTTGTTTGCGAGTTTCAGGAACAAAATTCACTCGTTAATCGAGCAGTTGGTGAACTAGATGGATTTACAAATTAGGCATGATTTTTTACCCTGCGTTCCATTTCAAAATGCTCCTCGTCGGTTAGATGTTTCATCGGAATTATTTGGCCGGTTTCGTACGCTTCAATTCTTCCCTTCATTTGCATCGTCTTGTATATGCCCTGTAAAAGAAGTTTATATCAGTTCAAGTTCGAAATGTTAAATAATGACATCATTTCAAATTAAATGTATTGAATATATAAATAATATATATAGAGAGAGAGAGAGAGGATTATCCAGCAGATGTGATATTAGTGATAGTGTTATCACAGTATTCAGTATTTTTCTCTTAGAACCGCAGCTAGAGAATCTACTCACTTAATTGTTTTGGTATAAAATCTTACCCAACATGCAAATCCACCGCCAAGAAGGAATATATAGGCATAAGCTTCCATTGATGAAATATCTGGACCATGTCCCATGAATCTACGACCGCCGTTGTTACAAGTTTGTGACAGAAGACCTAGAAAAATTGGAAACTGATAAAAAACGAAATAAAGAAGCCTGTATATAGTTGAAGCCATATTATATGCATGGTTTTCATCTGACAATAATCGAATCAATTAATTGGTTATATATTCTTAAAACGCTTTTTAACTGATTACGGACCTGTTGTTTTGGTAACTGGCTGCTTTTGCAGAGTTGACATCAATCGTGCACCTCTTACGAACGCTCTTTGAAGATGCCACATTTTGCTCGATTTGGAATGAAAACAAAATTTAATTTACAGCTGCAAATTAATTTTACAATTCAAAACGCAGTTGGGCTAAATTTGAGAAATAGGTGTTCCACCTAAAATCACTACCTTCCCCTCGAATTTTATATATATTGTTAGGATTTATCAAGAAGCATCTACACCGACTTCTTCAATATAACAACGCGTTAAATCACTTCACCATTGCAGGAAAAAAAGAAAAAGAAAAACAGACGAAAGAAATAACCTTTAACCTTTTTGAAGGACAAAATCTAAAATACGAGTTAGGCAACACACTGTCCACGAATGTGGTTCCGTGCACAACGGTAAGTACCAAGCACTATAGATACCCTAGTACAGTAAGTTAAGGTTGGGCATATAATATTAAACCACGAATGCGCTTCTAAATGAGATAGGCTGACACTGAAATATACTAGCTGAGACGGCCGGAAAGCGAGCCCATAAGATCACCCATTTTTGCTACTAGTAAAATTGAAAATAAAAATTATTTTAGTATTCCTTATGGTATTTATATGATACTAGATGATATTCTCAGGTAGAAATAATGAGACTCTCAAGGTAATATTGTTCATATTGATGTTTCTGTAATGATATTTGAGAATGATTTCGGAATCTTTCTCGGCTCTTCCTCAAAGCGCGAGTAGCTATACTTACTTTCGTGGAAATAAATTCAATATGCATAGAAGGTGAGTGCTGAAAGTTTTTTTGCTTGATGCTCAACTCTCTAACAACACATGTTCTTCAGTCATAATAATTCCTGTACATAAAGCTGAAATGCCACTGNAAACGGCCGGAAAGCGAGCCCGTAAGATTAGAAATAATGAGACTCTCAAGGTAATATTGTTCATATTGATGTTTCTGTAATGATATTTGAGAATGATTTCGGAATCTTTCTCGGCTCTTCCTCAAAGCGCGAGTAGCTATACTTACTTTCGTGGAAATAAATTCAATATGCATAGAAGGTGAGTGCTGAAAGTTTTTTTGCTTGATGCTCAACTCTCTAACAACACATGTTCTTCAGTCATAATAATTCCTGTACATAAAGCTGAAATGCCACTGATGTGAATAACCAATGATTAAATTCCAAGTAGTCAGTACTTATATACTGTCCACCGTATATCCACCCTATTCACTAACTTGAATAATTTATGTAGATCATCGTAATTGTACATTATTGATGAAGCTCCACTATGATAAAGTACAACTTAGCCGTATTCCTACATTTTCTTCAATAACAGAAGCTGTAGAGAGCCGCCTGCGAAAATGCTGATGGTGGTATCTGAAAATAAAAAACGTTTTTACCCAGAATAAGGACAGGTATTTAGATAGAAATTTCAGGCTTTGAATGTATTTTTAGCGATGAAGACTTAATATGGCTGATTTATCAGTGATAAATAGTAATAATAGCAATGAGCAAAGTTGCAATTTTACGTTTCAATACCATCATGAATCATCGAGTTCAGACAAGCTAGACACAATAAGCTGGAGATGCAGCACCTCTTCCATGAGCTTATTCGATTCTATGGATTCCGCTGATGAACACAAACCTGGAAGTACAAAACAGAAAANGGAAAAAAAGAAAAAGAAAAACAGACGAAAGAAATAACCTTTAACCTTTTTGAAGGACAAAATCTGAAATACGAGTTAGGCAACACACTGTCCACGAATGTGGTTCCGTGCAAGTTAAGGTTGGGCATATAATATTAAACCACGAATGCGCTCTAAATGGGATAGGCTGACACTGGAATATACTAGCTGAAACGGCCGGAAAGCGAGCCCGTAAGATTAGAAATAATAAGACTCTCAAAGTAATATTGTTCATATTGATGTTTCTGTAATGATATTTGTTGAGAATGATTTTGGGATCTTTCTCGGCTCTTCCTCTCAGTGCGAGTAGCTATACTTATGTTCATGGAAATAAATTCAATATGCATAAAAGGTGAGTGCTGAAAGTTTTTTTGCTTGATGCTAAACTCTGTAACAACACATGTTCTTTAGTCGTAATAATTCCTGTGCATAAAGCTGAAATGCCACCGGAGCGAATAACCAATGATTAAATTCCAAGTAGTCAGTACTTATATACTGTCCACCGTATATCCACCCTATTCACTAACTTGAATAATTTATGTAGATCATCGTAATTGTACATTATTGATGAAGCTCCACTATGATAAAGTACAACTTAGCCGTATTCCTACATTTTCTTCAATAACAGAAGCTGTAGAGAGCCGCCTGCGAAAATGCTGATGGTGGTATCTGAAAATAAAAAACGTTTTTACCCAGAATAAGGACAGGTATTTAGATAGAAATTTCAGGCTTTGAATGTATTTTTAGCGATGAAGACTTAATATGGCTGATTTATCAGTGATAAATAGTAATAATAGCAATGAGCAAAGTTGCAATTTTACGTTTCAATACCATCATGAATCATCGAGTTCAGACAAGCTAGACACAATAAGCTGGAGATGCAGCACCTCTTCCATGAGCTTATTCGATTCTATGGATTCCGCTGATGAACACAAACCTGGAAGTACAAAACAGAAAATTGTAAAAAACAATACCCAACTACCTGCTGTGAAGGTCACCAAAAGTAAAAGTAAGCCGAAGAACTTTATCAAACTAAATCAGAAAGCAGTTTCGAGGTATAAAATTGACGTTCGGAATCTGGCGGGAACCAGGGTAAACGAACCCATTAGTAGTAGTACCCTAACTAAAAACTACATACCTCATCTTCAATCGATAAGCCAATTCGAAGCAAGAGAATTTACACAAGCTGCAGCAGGCAGTTTCAATAACAATTTCAACAGTAATGTGGTGAAGACTGACTACATCCGCTTGCCGTGGCCTGGGGAGAGATCAAAAAATCAGACAGAATACTACTTTAAAGGCGAAGTTGACAGGTTTCTTCACACCTTTGCGAAATATAATAGTATCAAATACATTATTATTTAATATCGTATTGTCTTTATAGACTTGAGCGAGTACGAGATGATCTGAATAGACGAAATGAATATTTGAATCGTGAAATTAAACGGGAGGTGCGTAGTCTTTCGCTATCCCAGTCAGGTCGAATGCTAGCGCACGAAAAAGAGCGAAACAAAAGTTTTTATCAAAGACAAGCAGAAGCAAGGAAACAGGTGTCGATTCACCTCCCATTATAGTTACAAATTCAGCATTGAATAGGAAATATTTTCAATCGTATTCCACCAGGATAAAACAGCGAAAGTACGCGTGGAAATCGCAGAACGATCAGAGGCTCACGCTAACGCAATGTACAAGAGTATGATGACGCAGAGAAATGAGGCCGAACAGGAGAGGAAAAAATTACAAGCTCACCACGATAGGTGAGTCACATTAAAATAACTTGACATTAAAATTGTTTATGATATCGCATGAAGCATTAAGTTCGATAGGATTTAAAAAATATATGGCCTACAGAGAGGAAACTGAGGAAAGGCGACTTCATGATGAAGAAAAAATGCTAGAAAATACATATAAAGATCGTTGTCGAGAATTGAAAGATTGTATAAATACTCTGGAATCCCAGGCGAATGGAAATAAGCTAAAAGAAAATAATATTACGGTGTGATACTAAGACTTTATACTTTTGTAAATTACACCTTCGGGTAGCATCGCAATTCCTATATCAAAATCGGATGCTCCTATTTTTGCAGGAGACCGAAACAAAACTTGCCTCAACCGCGAAGAAGTTTAGCAAATCGAGTGCCAACCTTACGTCGCTTAATCAAGAAACAAGGGAGGTAAAAGAAAAAATCGAATCGAGCAAACCTATCCTTGTAAATCTTGATAAGGAAATAAAGCTACTAACGGTTGAACAAGAAAAAATTGTGGAAGCACTAGAAGCAGGTAAAGCTGAATCAGAGAAATTGACGGAAGAAATCAAAACAAGTCGCGCTAAGCTTGGTCTTGCTAGGAAAAAATACCTCGAATTAGAAGAGATGAAAATGCAACGAAGGGAAATTTCAGTGCAGGTCAAATTTAGCATAAATAATATCCCAAAATTAATTTCATTTTCACATTGGTTTATGTTTTATGCTTTCAGACCACAGGGAAAATGTCTGTTGTGCAAGACGTAGCTTGGATTCGTATAGCCGAGGAAAGCACAATATATTCTCCCTTCGTAAGCTCAGGCGACTCATCAGATAGCAATCGAACATCGGGCGAGTGGAAAACGCCAATTGTTGAAATTTTCGATGCATCTTCTTCTATGGACGAAAATGACAAAATGCCTAGATGTTCTAATCTAGGAAACCATACTCGCTATTATTTAAGCAATAGCAGCGTCTCCATAGACGAAATAGGCAGACCTGAAGGTATATAATAAGAACTCTGTAGCTGTCTACACACATATGTTTGCCAAATGTCGATACAGTATTGAAATGCGGTAATCACGTGTTACATATATTACCACTAGAGAGAGCTATTCTTGTAAAATCATAACGCAATAAAAAAAGGGGAAATAAAGAATAATTCTACCTCATCCGAAAAACAACAAGCAATGCGTAAAGCATTCTTTCAACCGATACCTTGTAGATAGTGCAAAACATCGTGGAATTAGTTTACATTTATTTCTGCTATAACGCAATTTAATATGTTAGAAATTGCAATACACATGGAGAAGACATAAAAAATAATGGCTGAAAATAAAATAAACGGGCAAAATAGCGATCTTGAACAAACTTGAGAAATTCGGCGACGACAGAAACGCGTTCAATCGAAAGAAAAATTCTTATTACTGCACGTACACTCCCACTACTCCCTAACTGAGTAGAACATCAACAAACAGTTCAATAAAACGCTAGATTTTGATTTAAAAAATTAAACAAAACGATGTTGACGCTTCTTGGCTGAAAGGGTGATATATTGTAATAAGCTTTTTTCAAATCGAGTTTGCGTCTACAGCAGGGCTTGACGCCGCATACAACTTTACTTTAAAATTCTCCTGAGAAACGTTTTTCTATAATACTGAAAGTAAACGGTAGATCAAAACGGAAAAATGCTGGATGGTGGCAGTGAGATTGCTTCTATCAAACAACTTGTACGTAGAACAAACGAACATAACGTAAGAAAATTCAAATAATTTAATTTCTGTACATTATTAGCGGTGGTAAAATTGTCTTCAGACCGCGAATTTCGATTCGTTATAGCGATTGTAACGTTTCCGAGATATGCTTGCGTGCTTAGGGAACGTAAAAATACGTGGCAAGACGAGGTTACATGCACACAAGCTGAACAGTACGGAAAGCGTATTAAAACGACTATAGATATATTTATGAACTTTTCACGAAATGGTTACGCAAAAGAGCAGCACCATGGGACGCAAGGAAGAAGATCAATAAAAAAAGAACCGGAAAGAAAATACCCGATATTGCTGAGGTGTTTATCGTCTCCGTTAAATAATTTCGTTTCCTCTCTAAAATCTTCTTACATAAGAACTAAGTGGTATGTCTAATTGGTATAATATATGGAATTTACTGTACTGGCCATGATGGGTCGAACGCGACTATCCTTTTTTCCTGGCACACGAAGCCATAGGTCACCTCGATTCTACTAATCAAGACAACCCATTTACCTGACTAGTATGAATAGGCAAGAGAACGACCTATATGAGGGATAGCAAATTACCTCACGACGGATGAAACACGGACACTTGCATGCGGAAAGATATCTTTTACCCCACATAACTGATTCGTACCAAGTACTGGAGTACCGTTACAATTAAAAGCTTTACGTTGCTCTAGAATTACTGTTGTTATTGTTAATATTATTGTAAAGCATTGCTGCAGTTTGTTGTCGAAATGACTCTCTTATCTTCAGCAACTGTCTCATCGCTATATGTCCATAAGCCTTGTTATACCATTCGGGATTTCTACCTTTGGTGTCGACTCTACTGATATGTGTCAGGTAACATTTCATAGAGGAACCGTTACTGCCAGTTGAACTGGTCGATGACGTCGAATCTGACGCCCATACGCCCGAAGACGACGATTCAATGACGTAGCGGGAAGTGAGTGCCACACCTCTTACGCCATCTTGTGGTGGAGCGTTCGGATGATCGGTAGAGAGTTCGACGATCACTGTGAGATCACGTGCAGATTGGTTTGTTCTCCACGATCTAGAACAAAAACGATAGTCAGAATATATACATGACTAGTCATAAATCATTAATCATGCCAATAATGTGATATAGTGGAAATAAAAAGATTCCAAAATCCAAAATTTTACCTCAATATACAGTAATCTCGATTTGGATGTGACGTCATGGATTGTCTGACGACTTGCAGACATTCGGATTTGTTGTCAGGTCTGTCTATTACCTTGCAATGTAGCAACTGGTTGTCCCAAAGAGGACGCTCGTTCATTACGCGTCTCATAATCTGTTCTATGGTAACGCCTTCTATTTCCACTCGACACCGCCACAGCCTCAAGTAGTTGCCGTCATTTACCTAAAAAACACCGAGATAGCGGTTATCAAACGAACCACTTTGGCAAACCGCTTTAAAGCTACTGTCATAAGCTAGATACTAGCTACTCCAACTTACCTTTTTAAAGCACAGCTCGCTACCCTGCACGCTAGGTATTTGCGTCCATCCAGATCCAGACAGCTTGTTGTGACCCGTCCGCGATTCGTCCCTGATGGTTTGCGCCGTAATGCGATCGACGTACGTATGGAAATCGTTGAGAATCTCGGCACATTTTTCCGGCGAAGATCGACCCAAACCTTCGTTGTTGTGGTAGCCCAGCTCGGCGGCCAAAACGTCATGTGTCTGTTGCATAACGGACAAGCGACATTGCGTCATGGCATCTTCAGGTATCTGTATCGAATGGATTAGTGGAAATTAATTATTTACTAGCAAAGAGAGATAATACTTGTAGCTAAGACTAGTGATTGACGGATCTCATGAGCTGTGATAATATTATACTATGTAAAGACATGCTAGTGAACCCGTACTGCAAATAACAATGACCGATATATAACCGAGTTATACTTAGGGGGTAAGGATACAAAATATTGCAAACTGATCATGTACAACATCGGTAAATACATGTAATGTATTCCAAATATACACATCGAGTCTGTAACAGGGAAGCGAACCCGACAATATCAACAGAGCGACAATATTATTAGGAGACGACAGGAATGTCAACAAACGAAAGAAAAATACACTTTGATGACATCAGTGCCTACGTAATGTTGGTGTTAACAAGCAAAAACAAACAGAAATGGAGCAGTAAACTAGATAAAAGTAGAGCAATCAAGCATCACTCGCATCAAAGCTTATTTTGCAACTCGAGAACCCTGGTAAGTGCGATCGTCTGCTTGGTGAAAGACCGAGCCATAAACACACCGCGACGTTTGTTGTCGACGTCACGAATGTTATGTAATACCAAATATTCACTTGCAGTTATTAGCAATGTGATATCTGACCAAGATAACCCGTCATAACAAAAACATGATAGGAAAAATTCAAATGAAGATTGTAGTTAATAAGAAACTTGTAATTGTTTTTTTTCTGCCTGTTTTTGAAAAATGTGGTGCACTGATAAGTATTTGAACAGTTCGGATCTACTAATTTGTGATTTCAATTTCTGCACACTTGCAGTTATTAGCATTGTAATATATGACCAAGATAACCCGTCATAACAAAAACATGATAGGAAAAATTCAAATGAAGATTGTAGTTAATAAGAAACTAGTAATTGTTTTTTTTGCCTATTTTTTTAAAATGTGGTGCACTGATAAGTATTTGAACAGTTCGGATCTACTAATTTGTGATTTCAATTTCTGCACTGAAATTCTAAAATAGGCCTTCTACACTAGAGTTAAGACAGATGTGAATTATGGCAAAAAAATGATGGGTAAGGACAGATTTTACCCATGTATTGTCACGAATAGAGGGGTTGGGTCGACAATTCTATATTATAGGTCATAGCAATTTCAAGAGTCTGTATATATTTACATATAGGTGGGTAGTCGTTCTAAGTATATATATAACACATACCTTGAAAAGCTCTTTCACGTATTTGATCATAAATGTGAGACATTGATTAGACGCCATGTTGTTATTCATGTCTCGCATGTCGGGTTTACCGAGTGCCATGGCTCCGTGCTTGCTCGATTTTCTCACTCTGTTCAAATAAGAATTCAAATTGCAATATTGTGCGATTACATACCAACTTCGTTTATATTAATCGTTGAAATTGGTCTACTACATCTTTATTTATTTGTTTTGAATCGACCTTGTCCTTCATTAATATAATCTACAAATCTTTGGATACTATCTACTAAACCCACAAAATGCAATGAATATATTGTAATCTGCTAACTCTTAATTAAATAAATGTAAAGATAACAGTAGCAACACGACTATTACATATTTTGCAGCATTGCGAAACTTGCCTTGCTATATTTTACGATTGGCCCACCAAAAAGACAAACGATGAGCCAGAAATGCCTCACACTTACCTCGGAGATGGGGCTTGTAACTGACGAGATGAAGAATTATGATTGGCGTTCGAATGGGCGTGGAAAAATAGAGATGGAGCGAAACACACTGCCAAATTACTTTCCGTCATTTGATTCTCGTCGGCGTACGAAGCCACGTCGCTCAAAAACCAGAGCAGGGTTCGCAACGCCTCTGTGTTTTCATCCGGTAGCATCATGACAGCGGCACACAAAGCTTCCAGTCTCATTTCAGTTGGTACATCTAAACACAGAATCTTTTAGTTTAAACAAACAGTATTGTATTCAATTTGTATAACCAATTAGAACTCGAAGAAATAATTGTGTGGCATGTCATGTAAGGGCGGTAATGGAAACAAAGCTACACTACTCACATAAAAAGATTCCCGTGAAAGTATCGGAAAGTTTCGCGGTCATGATCGGATCTGGTAAATCTCGGAAATATTGCTTAACCATGTCGGCCACATCGTAGGCGTTCCACTCGTGGAAAGAACTCATATCGGGATCGAGTTCGCAAGCCTCTCTCAGTTTCTGTATACGAGATTTCACGCCTGGCTTACGAAATAAGCCGACCTGGAAAGAGGGATACGTCATTAGTTTTACATTCTTTATTTTTCGCAAAAAAAGACGATTTCTCCCCTTGCAAAGTTTTGTCAATAAGAAAATCGGGATAAGAGAAAAGTCGGGAGTGGAGACTGCAGTGATGAATAATTAACTCTAATATTTCGTTAGCTGGCGGCTTCCGTTACCTGATCAAGTGCTGTTGTTCTTACGAATTCCATCGCGTTCAAAATGCAGTTTGGGATGGGTTGACCCAGTCTTTGAAAATTGTGAAGCAATGGAACACCGAATACCGACTTGTCCTTGTAGTCGAACACTTTTATGCGACGAATGAAACGAGGTATAGACCTATATAGAAAATGGAATTGCAAAAAGTGAATAAGGTAAAAGATTTCAAGTAAAATAGCGAATAATTATTTAAAAGATTGCATTCAAAAGATTTGCAGCATAGGTCAGAAATCATCATGTAATTTTACATGGCTAAGTGCTGAATCACAAAGCACCACTAGATGGTAACCGTGGTAACCGTGATATCGCTGACTACAGCATAGTCCAGTGCCCAGAGTTTATTTTTCAATCGCTAACTGTTCAACGGTAAATCCCCGATTTACTGCAACCCATATTCTTTGTGCGTTTGATAGACATCAACGATCGCGATATAACGAAGTTATACCGTATAGGTTAATCTTGTTGGCCTTCAAGACACTAAAATAGCATGAATTAAATTTAGAGATGAATTTTTAAAACTACTAACCAGCTTAGATTTGTTGTCTTATTTCCACCGTTTCCTGTATTATTACCAGAGGCATACTTCTCCATAAGAGCAGTCAATTTCAAAACCGACAAGCGTCTTAGTATCATAAGCTGTCCAGCCGAAAGATTGTGAAGCTGCAATGGCTGAGAAGAGACGGATTGCCATCTCCGTGTGGAGGAATAATGTCCAAACCTGTGAGGAGAAAGGTAAGAGATAATACAATACGATCGATTTATCAATTTAATATAATATTTCTTTCAAATCCCACATTAATAATGCTACATTAATTATTTGGCGCTTGTGATAAAATGTCAAGCAATTATCGCGTTACTTTCTCCTATCAAATATCACTCTGTGTTAGTGATTAAGGTCACCAACTGCACGCAGCAGGGAGCTAACTGTCGTCTGCGAGGATGACGCAAATTAATAAATCTTCTGTGTTTGGTTCAATGTTAACGTTTGCCGCGAATAGTGCTGGGAATAGTCGAATATTAAAATTACTTTCCTAATTCAAAAGATCTCCATAAACAATTAACACGTAGATACATACACTACCTAACCACTAAGTAAATTACTTTTTTTACACTGTATACATGAAAACGTTGCATTCACAGTGCTTAATGCGTTAGTCAGGTCTAGCCTGCATAATTCTTATTCTGCTTTTATTTAAATTCCCTATAGTATCAGTTACAATGACGTGCATAGATTGAATGATGAGCTCAGGTCAAGTCGGGTCGTTTGAACTGTCACAGTCTCGTAAAACGGATTGCCATCACGTTCAAATGAACAAAATGGTCGTAAAAAGTTTTTATGAAGATTTAAAGAATAGTTTTTTCTTGAAAATCTAGCGAAATGAACGATTTTTATTCATTTTGTGGTACCACAACCGTCGTACCTCAACTTCAACAACTTCATCAACTGCAAACTTTAATACAATGCAAGTGAGAGAAACGAAATTGACATATAAACCTTGTACCTACGGGCACAAGCTTTTACAAGCAGCCTATTCATGCCATCCTTAGTAGGTGCATAGGTCAGTGAAGTTAGGATTTGCTAAGAATTTTGTACCGAGCATTGGCAATATATCAGTCGCATTTACCGACTACTAGAAGGTTGTATTTAAGAGGACGTTCTCTAATATAAATTGTGGTAGACACAAACAGAGGCTACTCACGGGAATTCATCTTTGCTCTTGTCGAGAATGGCGTTCCCATAGTTCGCCTGCTGAAAGAAAATAAACAGTCTTTGGTTACACTCAGTGAGTGACCTTTAAAAAAACTAAAATAATAACATTCCAATAGAGGATAAGTATTTGTCTAAGCGACATAAGAGAAAAAAAATACCTCGGAATCAAAATTTACGACGGACGCAGAATTGGCGTTGCTAATGTCGGAGCTCGAGTTCGTTATGGAATCGACGGTATCGACACTTTGATCATAATCCAGCGGGAATCGATTATTTACTTTCTCGTCGTTGTCGTATTCCCAGTTTTGAATTTGTTGCTGAAGCAGTTCGGTCTGTTCTACGATATCATCGACGCTCCAAAACGAATCTGCGCCGTTGACGGATTCGTGTATGTCCTCGTAGCCGAGCGCGTCGTTACTCGAATCTGGATCGAGAATGTCCAAAAGATCTTGCGCAGACGCGGCCGGGTTCATTTGATTTTTAACGATATTATCATAAATGCTCACGGGACGTTTACGACTGCTATTGTCCGAAATGGAACGCTGTGTCGATCGTAACGGATACCCGGAGTCGTAACGATGAATAGAAGAGGATGAAGAGGATACGTCTTCGTTGGAGGCTGATGCCATAGACGGTGAGGAAGATGGACTCATCGGGTCCACCATAATGCTAGGGAAGGTTCCGGGCGTGTGACTACGGGGAATAAAGAATACTCTGTTGTCGTTTTTCGAATGGTTTTGTTGTTTGTGATGAGATGGTGCAAGTTCGGATAGATATTGTTGATTGTGCACCAAGACAGGCGAAAGCACGTCAGTTGACATCTCATCGATACTGTGTCCTCTTGCTCGATACTTTTGCTACAAATAGAAATCCATAATGAAAATTGATATACTGATTCGAATATATATTTAAGCTATTCCATTGTATTGGCATTAATGTACTGTTGTTCTAACGTTCCAACTTTTAACACTACAGGTCAGGATAAAATGAATATCGACATGTTAATAAACCCTAACTGATTTTGAGAAATCGAGTTTGTGATACATTCCAAATGATTACTACTAAGAATAAGTAACTCTGGGCGGCAGTTGCATCGGTCTTGATGTGTACAGTATACCACATATCTAGTTGGTTCAATATGTTAACTACTTAGGGCTATTAAGGGCTACCTAATACTAATAACTACTTAGAACCAAACAAACCAATGAAAAAAGTCAAACATCCTTATCTTACTTGAATAACGTTCTTTGCTCTTGTAGCCGGCGTCGAAGCGGCGCTACTGCTGCCTCCCGCGGACGAGGACGAAGTACTCGTAATAGAGTGCGCAGAGTTTTTACGATTTCTTATACGTTGATTATTAAAATGTTGATAATTGGGCGCGTGCAGAGCATCGGATGAAGACGACAAGGCGTCGACAATAGGAACGCATCGCAATCGTTCCAATTTTTCGTGTCCGCTTTGAAGCTGCGGCTCGCTTATGACCATGGCTTTGAATTTCTGTTCTTTCTTCCCGCCTTGGGGGGCACTATTCGAAGACGATCTATTGACGTTGTCCTTGTCTTTTCGTCGAAAGGACGAGCTGCGAAATTTTTTGAATTCTCGTTTAAGGAAATTTGATTTTTTGGGTTTTCCGTTGTTGCTCCCACTATGAGCGGATTCATGACTGACGTCGCCGCCCGACGACGGAAGCGAGGTTTTTCTATCAACGACGAAATGTGACAGAGCAGCAGACGACAGGCGATTGTCGTCATCGCTTGTGTTCTGGTGGTAGTAGGGTGGATTCTAAACGAAAGTGTACAAATCGAATTAGAACTGTTTTACCCAACACGAACGTCATTGATATCTATACAACAAATCGATTTTATCTTTTGCAATGTAAATATTGCTTTGGCAAAACCAACACATAGAGCTAAGGAATATATATATTATATCAGGTCGAATTACATGAAGTGTATCCTGAAATATTGTTCGATAAATAACCAACGAGAGAGGCTAGGGCGGATATTATTTTTCATTCCCGGATCCGGGGGAAATTAAATCCTACTTTGGATCACCTAAGGCGATCAAAATAGTAATCTGGATTTATAAGTTGCAGTGAGGTTGTGAAACTAGGAATTTCACGAAATTTCTATTCATCATAGTTCTACTGAGAATCTCAAAATATTTACTTTATGGATAGCTGGTAATAGCTATCTAAGTTCCCAGAACTCCTGAGGGTTATGGGAATTTTGTGTTGCGAGGAAATTATGATAAGGATAACCAGTAGTGTATAGTATTGTTAATTATCAGCAATCAGAAACGCTATTTAAAAAATATATCAAGCTAATTATAAATATAAAGATAGAGCCTACATTTGTGCTGCACGTTAGTTGTAATGTACTTATTAAACATTATATAGTAATCTTACCGTATCGCTAATTGCTTCGCTGAAAACTTTATCGTTTTTGTAAGCCAGCCTCGACCAGCGATGATTGAGCTGTTCATAATGCCAGTTTTCACTGATAGCACACTGTTCATCTTCATCCTCTTCCTCGTCTGTCTGCAAATCCTAGATGAAAAAAAACTAATCGTTAAAGAAGGCATTCCACTCAGCCAATAAATGAAACATATTGACAACTCTACAAATCTATGAGAAGATATATAGATAATATATATAAAGAGATAATACTACAGTCAGTACGTCTAGACTGGATTGCTATACCAGGGACCAGGTGTTAAAATAATCTTAACAATGCAAATAACAAACATCAAACTTTGTGAGCAAACGGAATTATCGTAAGATAAGCAGCAGCGATTTGTTAAAGCATGGTCGCACTATCAACAGATCGAAATAAAAAATAGAACGTCGAAGATTACGTAATTCTTTCTGGAAGAGAGATTAAACAAATACGTGAAATGTTACCTGCAGCAAACCGAATTCCCTCCCCAGAACTAGGTTTAAAATAAATTCCAAAGCTATCACGACGTGTTGGTCATTCTAAGAATACTAAGAATTATTCATTGACAGGCGGTTATAAATTAGTCCGTTTTTGGATGCACCTAATGACGAACCATACCATTGGTATTGATCTCCTAAATTAAAACTTCCTGTAGTAGTTTATAACTAAAGCATATTTCTAAATAATGCAATAAACGATACAATTCTAAACCAACTCAAATACCAGTCTATGGAAAAATGCATAGCATATATTACCAGGTGAAAATATATCCGCCAAAACTCCGCTAAAAATTATACACTTTGTAATTTTATCCTTTCTTGATGAATGCTACTGACTAAGTGAACCATCAAAAGCTACTTTCCTGAAGATAAATGCTTATAGACCTGTGAGCACTGTTTACCATATTTACCTTCATCGACCCACAGTGCTATGGTAATAAAACATAATATATGATTGACAATCAC
>QXVX01005942.1:2915-13995 GCA_013436065.1 Halocynthia aurantium
CTCTCAGAACAAAAATGCAGGGACTAGCTGACCTTGTCGGATAAACATCTTCAAACACGACTTGTTCGTTCAGGGTGCAAACCGCTTTCAGTCTGTCGCTGTAAAGTATGAGCAGGTGGAACTCTGTCAGTGCGATGCCGAAAACTTCATCAGATGAATCTGCTGCGCCGCCAAATGGATTCGCGTCATCGAAGTCTGAAAGGATAATTTATCGTTATACAATGATTACAACCTCAACAATACAGATGAAGAGCATTTGTAGCTACAATATTTTCGAGTTTCATGTCAAAACAACGCGATATTTATCAGTTGTCCACCTTTATCTGGATAAGAAATCAATCTTGTGTTAGCAACAACAGACAGGTGATGAAGAGAAGTGGAATCTTCCACTGTTGGCAAAGAGACGTCGCCAAAGTAAACTCCTGGTGATGCCATCCACGCAAACTGAGAAGGAATCGCAGCTGTATGAAAGAAATAGTTTAGTGAATAATACTCTATCTGAAAATTCATTAAATATATAAGAATGAGAATTCAAAATATCAGTGAACATGATAGTTTGATGTTTGTTGTCTTGAAACAAAAGGCCAAATAGGAATCCAAGGTTAGGTTGCTTTTCTGGTATTATATATAATCGAGCGAGTTCTTTTCATATTGATTCAAATGATGAATAATTAGATAAGGATTACCTTGAGAGTCAGATTTGTTTTTCGTAAAAAGTACAAGCTGACTCGGACCACCACCGCCCGGCAGGTCAGTGAACCTCGGTGGTCCGCTGTCGTATGGCGCAAAGATGTTCTGTATATATAAGCAATCATTAGATTTTTATAAAAAAATTATACAAGATCAACCAAACTAAATTTCGAGCTTTCGAAGTCATAGTTACCTGTAAAACTGGAATTTCTCCACTGGTAAGATTTATCCTCCCCACGAACTGATACAATCTTGTACGTGTCGTAGCCAGGACATAATATTTGGTCGGTCTGTCTGAACCATGTTGTGGGAATGGAGTGAATTCGAGGCCTGTGATGGGGCTACCTAAAAGGAAAAGCTTTCTATGTCAAAAAACAATATAAAGTATTTCTTAAAATTTCTTAATAGTATTCAGTCTTACTTTTAGAATCCCATTTTGCAATGCTGAATAATTGTTTCAAATATTGATCGACGCTTCCCCCAAAGAACTTTGTATCCTCGCCAGTTTCAACACAACATTCCATGATCAGTCCTCTACTCGTTCCCACAAGGATCGGTCCAGTGGTCGAGCTGATTCCGTTCTCAGCAATGTGGCGATGGTTCCATCCGACGCTTTCAATCTTGTGTCCTTCAAAAAGAGTCTTTGGTTAACAACTTAAATTACCAAAGGAAAAATATGCCATTTCCAGGGTGGAGTTTGTTGAATCGGTTAAACAAATTCCCGTTGAATTGAACTATAGAGGATTCTGGTTGATTAAAAATCATTGGTTTATAGCAAGGTTCGGCAAGGTGGTTAATATTGACCCCTGGGGGTCGATGTGACTATCCAAGGGGTCAATATATGTCTAGGCATCAAAAAAAAATCAATAAAAAAAAAAGAGTTTCCAAGAAAAAGGTTGTGTTAAAAAAATAAATACAAATCACATCATTAGAATGAAATATACCTTTGAATTTTGACAGAATTTTCGGCTTTCTTGAATTTTTTGAAAAGAACATGGTCTCCTGTGAAACCATTCCAAGCAGAAGATGTGAGCCAGTTGGATCCAAAAACATCCTATAAACTTTGTCATCTCCTTTTGTGACTTCAACCTGGAATAAAATAGGTTTCACTTTGAGGATCACACTGATCTGTGTTACAATGGAACCAGAGATTCTTCACATACCTCTTCCTGGTTCTCTGGTTTTTCAAGATCAATACGAAGTAGGATTTTACTGGACATCACCATACACAGCTTATTGTTGTTTATGGCTAAGTGGGTGATGGGACCTTGGGGTTTGAAATTGATCTTTAAAAGAGAAAAATAACTCAATTAGATTGCAGAATAGCTATTATTGCAATTATACTTGATGGAATAAAATACCTTGCTTCTTGAGAATATTGGAGTCTCGTCTGCCGTTCTGACACTGATATAACTGCTTTTGACCGGTTCGACATTTCTGCTACGAGAGGGAGGAGGCGGATCATCGAACGGATTAGTCGACTCTCTGTTTGAGATCGTTGCATCATATTGGTTGAATATAGACGCCATCTTATTTGAGCTTTCTAAAAGGTTATTACTGTCATATAAACCTTAAAATAACAACAAGGGGATCCATAAGACTTGATTGAAATATATATTTAAACTAAGATAACGGATATTATGGGCGTTTAATTGAAAAGTACCGCGGGGCGATCCTTTTGCAGGCTAAGTTAACCCAGGTAAAGTCAAGGCATTAATTGCATCCAAGGCTTGGCAGGCCGATGAGATCGGAAATTATTGGGCAAATCGGAAAATACAATGCATTTTGAAATGGATTATAGTCGTACCCACGATTAGGTAAGCAAAAATAACAAAATTTCACCTCAAATTTGCATTTTCCAGCGGCAATATAATAGCAGTTTCCTCCTCTCCTGGAGATCTTGAAAAATGAAAAAAAATTGTCCGAAGTGTAAGTCATGCGTAACGGTGTGAGAGAGAAATAAAAAAAAAGGCGAGAAGAGAGATCACTCAACCGTGACATAAATAACGTATACGTGTAATGCGAAGCGATTAATGGAGAGACTTCATATTTTTAATTATTTTATACTACGAACCTATTAGCTTCACCGTAGCAAACGCAAAAGAAACAGATTCAATGGAAAATTCGACTCCTACTGTATTTGAACTCAGATGCGAGGTTCAACAGTACGCTTGGGGCAAGCTGGGCCTTGACAGTGAAGTTGCACGGCTATCTCAAGAGTCGAACCCCGATTTTAAAGTCTCACCTACCGAACCTTATGCTGAATTGTGGATGGGGGCCCACCCCAAAGCTCCCAGCCGAATCCCGTCGTTGGGGGGTCAATCTCTGCTAGAATATGTAAAAGCCAACAGCCAAGTGTTAGGGGATAAAGTTGTGGAGAGGTTTAATGGAGAACTTCCATATCTTTTCAAAGTTCTGAGTGTAAATAAATCGTTGTCAATTCAGGCCCACCCCAATAAGACCCACGCGGAGAAGCTCTATGCTGAAAGACCCGACATATACAAGGACCCTAATCATAAGCCTGAAATGGCAATAGCGCTTACACCGTTTGAGGGACTGTGTGGATTTAGACCCCTTGATGAAATAAAGAACTTTCTGGAGAATGTACCGGAATTCCGTGCAGTGATTGGAGAACAAGCCGCTGGTCAGCTGTTGGCATGTTCTGGTAACTCTGATGGCACATCAGCTGCTTTGAAATCTTGCTTCGAAAACGTCATGATATGCGACGCCACAACCAGGGAGAAGAATCTGTCCGTTCTGATTAGCCGTGTTGAAAAAATGGATAAGAATAATAAAGAGTTTAATAATACTCTGGGTGAACTACTCTTACGACTGCATTCCCAATTTCCCGGGGATGTGGGCTGCTTTGTGATATATTTTCTAAATCAGATCAGACTTTTACCAGGAGAAGCGATGTACCTTGGTGCCAACGAACCTCACGCATATTTGGATGGCAATTGCATCGAGTGTATGGCATGCTCGGACAACGTGGTCCGGGCCGGCCTTACCCCCAAACTTATCGATATACCCACTCTGTGCGAGATGTTAAACTACACCCCCGCTACAGCAGAAAGCAAAAAGTTTTCAGCGGTACAAAACAAAAAAGACAGTTACCTAACAACTTACAATCCTCCTGTTGATGATTTTGCAGTAGAACGTGTCTGCGTTCCAAAAAACCTTTCGACTTACTCCTTCGTGGCCAAACAGAGTGCGAGCATTCTTCTTTTTATTGACGGTCGCGGAAGTTCCATAAATCCAGGAGGTTTTGAGATCAAGCCGGGATTGGTCCTTTTCATGAGCGCCAATTCTTCCTTGGATATCAAAATCGAGGGAACAGGCTTGCTTGCCTTCAGATCACTGTGTATTTTGTAAGCAGGAATTTCTTGGAAAATTTCTATGCAAGTTCCACACAAGTTTCTATGATACAATGCTTCGGTGGTGTTCATATATATCATGTTATTTATTTATACGTTCATAATCACATAACCTTTTCTTTATGCTAGAGCTATATGGAATAATATTTGGCACTCAGCCGTCAAGAAATTTTTAAATACATGCTTGAAATTAAAAGATCATAAATGCAACGATGAGAAAAGAACAATAAAATTACAGTTATTACACTGGAGAGCTTCAACCAAGCATATATCACACTAAAAAGAGTGGAAATCATCTCAAGGAAGGGATATCTATTGATCAGTGTCAGTCAGCCCATACGATTATTCCCAATATATCGCTTCATATATAAATTCGTAATGTCATGGATGTATGTGGTGTGTCTAACATATTCATATTATATATATCTTATTTTTTAAGGAAATTCAATCCTTTTTGCAAGTAAACAGAAATAAAATAACTTGTTAGTGAGTTTGCATGTTTCAATAAGTTGAAAAACAAGTAGGTGGTTGCGAAATGAAAGGCAAGGAAGTACAAAACAACATATTTAGCGATAAATTTTAACATATCATTACAATATTCAGACTTGTACAAGTCACCGTTGTAGATTAAGATATTTGTTAAAAAATTATGTTGGTCACCACAGAAGATTTAAATTGCACAGAAGACTTAAACAAAATTAGTGACATGTTTGCAAAATTAACACGAATTACCTACAGGCACATAATAATTCTTTATCCAAGTCCGGGCACTTTTAATTTCATCTTTCTGCCCTGTAAAGGAATCACAACATGATCATTTGAGTTCATTTCATGTGAAAATATCAACTTCAAGCAAACTGCAAAGGTTGATTTCCAATGATGTCTACAGTACTACTTTGATCTTACCTTCGAACTGATTTTAAGCATCTCTATTTCATCCTTCTGCGATGACAGTTTGTCATTCATCGCTGCTAAGTGATCGCTCATCAGACTTAATTGCTCCTCGTAACTCTTCCGGGTTACTGCAAGTTCATCCTAAATAACATCAACATTATCTATGATGAATCAAATATTTCTGATAAACATTTTCAAGAAGTATTGTCAGCAGGGAGCTATACTTGTAACTGGGATATTGTTTGATTTCCGTTATTATGATCTTCCTGTACTTTCTCCCTGCTCTTTTCGGCGAGTTCAAGGCGCTTGTGAAGGGCTTGGCACTAAAAGAATTTACCATGTGAATATTATTTTCATTTTAATACATTTTAATTTATGGACAGCTGACTATAGTAAAAAATTAGACAGAAATCTTGTTAAACAAACCTCTGCTTGAAAGTTAAGAGCTTTGGATTCAGCACTCTGTAATTTGGTACTCATTTCTGTAAGCCTGGAGGTCAAATGCTGTTTTATGATAGCCTCACGGCTATTAGTACCTTCCTATTGAGGAATCAAACAGAAGCATTCAAAAATAATCGAAAATTTCATTGGAATATTTGATATTCAATAACAATAGATACAATGATGGATTTACCTCAATTTCAGCAACCAAGGTCACCTCATTCTCTAGAACACCAAGCTAAAAAGGTAGAATTTCAATATTAGTTTATAGAAACTGATGGAACATAGTGTAAATATATATACATCACAAGTGAGAAAAAGCCCAGGCGGCAACTGGAAACCTTATGATATACAGTTGCTGTGGCAAATTTCATTGATTTAATCAATCTCACCATCGAAGTGTCTAACATTTTTAAGGAAGTTGAAATCGTTCTGCTACGAGATTTTTCCAATTCCACATCGCCGTTGACGACAACACTATCATCAGTGACCGTGACGGAAGGAATGCTACTCGACAGTGATGAAAATTTCTACAAGATTGATTCATAAATCGATAATATGACTACGAAATCACAGAACTATTCTTGAATAACAAGGCAAGCGAACTGATCAATAAATTTCTATACTTTCTTTAATTCAGGTTTTCTAGTTTTTACCTGCTTTTCTTTAGCCAGTTTCATTTCCAGTAGTTGAGACTCAAGCAACCAGTGTTCTTTTTCTTGTTCGAGTTTGCTGATTCGATCAGAGCTTTCCTTTAGCTATAAAGTAAAAAAAAAATATTATATAGGAATACAAATGTAATTTGTAATTTACTATTTATTTAGCCTAACAACCCATTTTTCCCAGTGGTCCCAGCCCACAAGACACTGCCGAAATGCCCTTATCTCCAGTCTGCTACCGCTATTAGGTACTGTATACAATATACTGCAGAAGATGATATAAAGTATAGGAATATTTAATTTACCCTTTTAACCAGGCCCTCTTTGCTTTCAGCTGAACTCAAAGCAGCGGCCCGGTCCTGGATGGCTGTCTTGTAAGGTACAGAAGGTGGCGGGGCTGAAGGATTGATTTTCGACACATAGCCGACAGCTCTTTTACACAAACTGACCACGGCAGGAGAGGCAGAAGGTGATTTGAGATTGGTCATGTCAGATGTCATGTCAGAGTTGATCATGCTGATGCCGCGTGTTCGATATGGACTTTTATGGATAAAAAAGTCTGCGAAAATATAAATATAGTCAAATTGATGAAGAAAAATGTATACCCTTTCGATAATCCAGTATTATGTATTTATGCTCCTATAATGGCTGCATTTAATTTACACAATTCCTAGTTTTTTAAATGAATTAAATGGATGAGTATATCAAGTTTCATTTTGGGTAATCAGCGAATCAACGATATGATTCAGAATAAATGAAAAGTGTGACAATTGCAATTAAGGATGTAGGATAAATGGAATTAAGGATGCTGTGCTTATACTGAAGAAATGATATATAATGAGTAAAATGTGCTGGTTTAAAGTTGGTATTATCAACAAAACATTACCTGTATTGTCAGAAATAAAAGAGGCCAGTTTTGCCATGACCGTAGAAAGAGACAGAAAAGCAGAAAGCAAAAACTCATCCGTGGATTTCAGAGTCGACGAAGCGGTCGGAAGCTGGTGCTCTAAGGCGACCTTACCATTGAAGGCTTTGGAAATATCTGGCATAATATTATTCAACATAATATAAGTATAATATGAATGCAACTAACAAAAATTTAAGGGATTGATTATCGTAAAATAAATTATTCGAGTTAACCGAGCATAAACAGGTGTGTTCATAGAAGATAAATATGAATATGACTCCTAATAAACCATACCTTTGAATAGCAAGTGAATTTCATTGAGGACATTGAGCAATTTCTGGAACACAGATCTCTCATTATGCTGTGGAAGTATGTGATTTGAACCGCCTGCAAATATTCAATATTATAATGCATGACCTACAAGCAGAAAGCCATCAAACACAAGTTTGCACTACTCACTCGAAGAAGATATAAGAGTAAGATAGGTATGGATTTTGGTGAAACATGGCAACAGCCTTTGGTAGAGCGTTCGAAATTCCGTGTTTTTGGATTGGAGGCTGGGAGCGCACAATGACACATTGCATTCTTCATTGATGCTGTCAGCAATGAATTTGTTAATTGAAAGGAAACTAGAAATCATTGGTATATATAAAAAAAATATGACACATCCTATGGTGGAAAAATATATATTCTATATATAATGAAGTGAATAATATATCTATTTCACATTCATCAGATATACTACTGCCAGGAGGGAGCTATGTTTATGCGAGGATATTTTAGGTAGTACCTGCTTAACTGATACGGCATTATCTTCCCAAGATAAGCGATATATTTTCCAAAGGCGTTCGTGAACGAACCAAGTCCTATCGCAGTATGAAGTGACACCGGTCCCGAACCATACCCGGTCGACCCTCGGCAAAAAGAAGTGAAACTGTCGCAGACAGGGCGAATGATGGCTGCATTTTCACGTAGTAATGTACAAAGCTGTGTAGTTGAATAAATATACAATGTAATAATCGAATCTATTTCGGTAACTGTCTAAATCAACCCCGACTTTAAAAAACTACTAACCCTTTGATTAACAGTAGTGATTGGATTGAAATTACTATCCACTGGGTAGATTTTCGACCTCTGTTCTGTGTAGGTATGAACGTTCATCAGAGCAGAACACAGTTCCGATATCAAGGTTTCAGCAGACTTCATGAGTTCATGGGCCTTTGCCTACAGACGGTAAAAATGAATATTTAATGATCTTATAAGCATGATTAAATTGGTGAAGTGAAGTGAACTGTTTAACAATATTCTTTCAAATAATTACATTACATTTTCTAGATTTTTTTCAATAGTTCATAACCAATCCATTAACTAATCCTAAAGTATCAGTGAATATAAGTATTATGGTGAAGAATTATTCTAATCCTGAAAGACATTTAAGACAAAAAAAATGCAGCTCTTAATTAGATGCTACAAATTTATAATGGAATATTCTTATAACATTAGCGATATAAAAACCAACATGGACTTGTCCACCTTTGATATATATTGTATTGTTTTCTTTACAGATAGATTGTTGAGAGTTTATGTTAGAATTATAAATTAAACCATGTGTTAGCATGGATCTAAATTTAAATAATTGAATTCAAGAATATAATAGTAAAATGACAGAAATTTAAGATAATGATGAACTCACTTGACTGCGCCTGTCGTGTGGGGGAATGTTGAGTACGCTTAGATCAGGATCAGCACAGTCATGGAAGACAATCGTATCGCTGATCGTTTGGGAAAGAATTTTTACCTTGGTGCCGATTTTCAGCTCAAATTGTGCCAACTTCGCCGAACTTTTTTCAAGTAATGACACGGATTACAAATTTTCCAAGCGGTATCGATAAACATTCGAATAGCTATTTCAAACCTTTCATCAGCTATCATCGTTGTTTGTTTCAACCTTTCTTGTAATTCCATCAATTGCATTTCCAGTATTGCTCGTTCCTCTTGAAGTTTGTCGACCACCTGAAAAACAATCATCGTTTCCTTCAAACAAACTTAATATTATAGTATCAATAATTCAAAACCATATTATTTTCGTATTCATTAACCACCAAGTGCAAAATAAGTGACAATTCAGTCAGTTTATGAAATTCGTACAAATTCAGAACCAAAAGATAGTGCAGTACTACCAAGTTACCTGGACCCAGAAAATATTATTTTCAAACATTTTCTTAACCGTACAGGTCAGCACTTACAATTTTGTATTTATTCTCCGCAGTATCCAAAGCCTCTTTCGACTGTTTTGCTTCTTGTTTGGCCACCGTTAATTCATCAGTGAGCTGTCTCTCCAACTGTCGTGTCTTACTGTCTGCTTCATAAACCTGAATGGAAACATTGTTTGATAAAGTTATGAGTTTTTCAAAATTCCCAAAAGTCAGGAGTTTTCCAACATGACTGAAAATAAAATACCTGCTTATGCAGTAGCTCATTCTCTCTTATTTTATTCGTGAGATCTTCATCTACTACACTGAGGTGGGAAGGGGAGCTGCTCGGTCCTGATTTCGTCTGCAACAAATGCGATTGGTAATCAATAATGAATTTTTTGGCTTAGATATATAATTGACAAAGATCCGGTCTTTAGATTTGGTTTTAGTTTTTCAGGATACCTTTTTCTTAGATTTTGATTTGAATAATTCATCCAATTCTTGTTGCAACAATTCAACCCTGCGTTCCATTTGTTGATTTCTAAAAACGAGACTTTCCATCTCTTGTTCGGAGCGGCGAAGAAGTTGTTCTTTGCTCCTCATCACTTCCTGTAGGTGAAGGATTTTTCAGTTCATTTTCTGTCATATCAGAAACTTTACTCTATTTTACCTTCAATGAACTTGTATCCTCCTTCTCTTCGACTACAGCTCTCTTTAGAACCTGGTTTTGTGCCCGTAGCTTTAGCAAAAGTATAAATTATAATTTTAATCCTAAATATTGGTTGGTTAGTTTTAAAAATCCATAGATAACGTTTACTCATACCTTTGCATATTCCTGGGCCAATTTCTGATATTTCGAAGTCAAATCTTCCATTTTTCAGCGTAATGAACAAATTTAACTTACTCCATTAGGATAGAACCTGGTGAGAAAGTCAGCTCGATTATCTTGAACCGAAAAGCAAATCAACAAAATCATCAAAATTGATTCCACGTGGTGGCGCCGTCAACATCGCAAAACTCACTCATCCGTGACAAATCACATGAACCTGTTCAAGTTCATAATTGTGTAAGAAAGCTAAGGAATACATAAGTCCTTTTTTCGTATTACCAAGGGTTATTTTATAACATGTTAAAGTTGGATATGGTACGTAAGGGATAGTAGATTACGAATCTATTATTTTTAGTGAATATATCCGCTCACTTCTTTCCGTTTATCTATCCAGGTTGCGTTTAACGGGTCAATAATTAGTATATAGAATTATATTTACGAAACATTATTCCGCAAGAATTACTGTGGTACAAAAAACATTTTTCAGCAAATCATATGTGAAACTGTACTGTATTATATTTATTCCAATGCTCTTTGATAAAATTGCTGCCCATTGACAGTAGAACACGGCATGGGATTCTTCGATAATTTATATGAAAGTTTAAAAAAGGACAACCCTCAGACATCCTTGAAGGTTGGATTCGGTGCAGCAACATGCACGGGCTTGGCAGATTTTATCGTTAGAGGCAAGAGATCTCGAGTACTAGTCTGGTAGCGTGGTCCCCCTGAAAACCCGGTTACGGTATGCTAGTTTTGAGTGTTAGTTAGCACTAATCCTAACCCAACATAACCGGGTGTTCGGAAGGATCACAATCCTAGACTAGTACCAGAACTTGGATTTTTATTGTATTGGTACAAGATAACTTGTTTGTATTTCAGGCAAGCCAAGGAATGCAATCGTTGTGTTTATAAGCGTGCTTTTTCCAACAACAATTTTGACTTCGTAAGTTTTAAGTTCATGAACCCACAATTAGCAGATAAAATATATCTCATAATCCATTATATTTAAGCAAGAACATCATCAAAAATTAGACTTCATAAATCCTTTCTACTTTTGTTTCAAGATTTTTTTGCGACTACAGAAAGAGAAG
>QXVX01005949.1:0-20558 GCA_013436065.1 Halocynthia aurantium
TGTGTAGGCGAGCTATACTCGCTTTACGACTGCAAAGGGTTAATGACGTCACTTTTTTATCCGGTTAACCAGCTGAATTATATCCGGATATCGGATAGCAAAAAAACTCGCAGTTAATCGGTTAACCGGTTAACCGATATCCGGATAAACCAACCCTAGTATTTACTCAAACATCTGTATTGTATATATGGATATTACAAGTTTAAATACCATAGTAAAAATGCAAAGACTGTACTGTACTGCACTGCAATGTAATGCAGATACACGCGTCATAGCATACCACATGGGTGACCCCATAGGATCAAAAATTATAGTTACATTTCGTTGCGTCCGGTAACCGATTGAATCGGTAATTGTTTTATCCTGGAAGAGGATTCAAGTTCTACTAGCACTGCAGGAAAATGGCGCTGTGACGCGCCGTTATGGATGTTTTAAAAAACAAACAATTTATTTTTAGTTGAGGAATGAGGAAAACACCCTAATGTAGTAGCAACGATATATGTATTTTCAGAAAGCTATGTATCATTTATTAATTAGGTATATTCTACGCATCATTATTGATTTTGTAATGTTCAATATCACTTCTTTTCAATTCCCTATGGTTTATAACACTTTAGCTTTAAATCAATATTCAATAACTACACTGTACAAAATACTCGCTTTACAGTTATTGGCCAAGTTAGCGCTGACCATAATAGCAGGCTTTACTCAAAAAATATTAAATCGTATTGCAACTGTATTGATTGCGTACAATACATATCGATCTTCCACAAAGCGAGATGAGATCTTATTCCAGAAGACCGATAAGCCTCTTTGTAGTTCCATTACCAGGCAAAGCGCGCCAACTGCTTCATTTCTGCTGTAGTATTGCTGACGTTTACCTGTAAATTGTGGTTACTGATTGTAATCGTTGTCATGTTTTGTGATACTATGAATAGTCACATAGGCATGTTAGACGAGAAAACTTTTTGTAAGAAAGCAGGATACTGTAAAAGTTAATACATTCAATGTAATGTGTGCTTTGCAAAGGTGCAGTCAGTTATGTTATATAGGTAATTCATAGACGAGGAAAATTATTGGTTCAAGAATACCATCAGTTGTAGCCTAAAAGTAGTCTATTACTTCGTTACGAGATATAAAACTGTGCACCGAATGACTAGAGGGAGTGTTCATTCCTGTAGTAAATGGGAAGGTGGATTTTTTCAATATTTATTTCAGTTCTTACAAGCTATGCGTTTTGCTTATATCGTTTATATGTTTCTGCGCTGTACTCCGTGAATAATTCATCTGCAGCATATCAGGAGATATTGCAAGAAGTTTTTAGTCAATATGAAGGAAGATTCAGTNTTGCTGAAATCAATTCAGTATTCTGAAATCAATTCAGTATTCTGAAATCAATTTAGTTTTCCTTGAATCAAATAATCACATTTGCTGCATCACATTTGCATCTCCTTCACTTAGCATAACGTATGCCTCAAATTCTCCATTACTGACACCGCTATCTTATGGTTGATTTTAGAAGACAAGAACCTTATTCATCCGATATCTTTCCATCGATTCCAACTCAGCTTCCGTACTTATGAAATGTGACGGGTTAGAACTGTCCAGTAGAACATAATTCCAGCATCTAAACAACTCATAAAATAAACGATTGATCGTGCGTGCGTTTCACTTCCCAGGGCTCATGAATATATTATGAGACTACGCTCTGTTAGAAGTTACGGAAGTGGAATCCCAATGCCGGTAGTCTTCTCTCTGTAATTACCGATAGTACGGGCGATTTTTAGAAGTACGCCGTCGATAGCCAAACTAATAGCCAAACTTGTTATTTCAGATAGCCTTTATGATATAGCGGGCTGCTTTTCTTCATAAAATTGCGTTATTAAGTAAAACTTTTGTTGCAGTAGCATATAACCGGTACCATGACTTCAATGCAGTCGGCAATGAACTTTCTGAAACGGAGATTTTCCGAAAACAACTTCGCCAATGCTTCCGATAGCGATTTCGTCACGGATTCCATTAAGCCACAGACTGCGTCTGCAAGCTCAATGAGCCGTCAGTCAAGCGATTCCACAGGGAAAAATCTAAATCGTTCGACAGCAGAGCACTCAATGGGTGAAGCGAGTAGGGGAACAGAAGGTACTTTAGTGACTTGACGAATTACTTAAGTCAAGTTAGATAAACAAAGAATTAAAAATCGACATGAATAAGAATAGTCCACAAAAAACTACGATCATTTATACTGTGATAATTTCTTTCACAAATAAGGTCCATCGTCTCAACCTTCTGCGAGTGGCTTTTTTGCATCCTTTACATCTGGTAATCCACTACTGCGTATGAGGCATCTAGAAAACGAACAATCGACCAAACATAAATTATTGCTCGTTGTTGACGATCATCATACTGACTGGTATATGTTTTATTTATGATACAGAAGACCCTGCACCAGGGGTCGGAAATCAAGGGCGCGTTAAACCAACGAAATTATCTTGTAACGAACTGGTTTTTGTTTTCAGGTCAAAATATTTCAAAGGAAAAAAAATTCATGACTACTCAATCCGCGTGGAACAAGTAAGTTTAGATGATCCGTTTCAAAATACAGTTGAATCCGTAATAGATAAGAGAAATGAATACATCTCTTTCTTGCAAATTAATATACAGTATAGCATTATGTTATCTTACGACTAACATTATTTAATTTATTTATATTTATCTTGCATAGCTATACTGCAAATTAACTTCCAGTATTAGAGGGGGTCTGAACATCGCTACGCGACATATTATATATTCGTTGTTACATTGTATGGGAAATGTACTTTGATTCATTCCCAAGCAATATAAATGAACGCTACAATTCCTTCTCAGGCATCCTTCAGCGAAATAAGCCTATCTGCTGTCAGTTCGGAAGGCGTTACGGTCGATATTAACTGCATACGTGGCGAAAATAAAGTGATCAGGTGAGTACCACTCTTTTCTAACACATTTATCTTAACTGATAGGATTTCAGAACTCTATTTTCGACTTTTTTCAGATCATTCAGGCCCCATTTTCTGCTAGTTAGACAAACTCCTAGATCGATGGCGGACGGAGAAGATTATAGGAATCTAATCATCGGTCTCAAATACGGAGGGATACCGTCCGTTAACTCTCTGCATTCCATTTATAATTTTCTAGACAGACCATGGACGGTAAGCATAGGAAGTTCCTTAGTTCATGCATTATTCTGGAATGTATCTGGACCTCCTTGCATTGCTTGTGATACGATATACTGCACTATTTTATCGAAATTCAACTATACATTACAATTCGAATTGGGAATTCCTGCGTGGTGTTTTAAATTCAACTTAAAATTGCTTGTTGCTACTGGAGAGATAAACTCACACATATCAGTGAATGATCTGGTGTGAATGATGAATATCTCCTTCTATCTGTCAATCTGTAGTGCCAACTACAGTTTTGGAACTAGATTACCGTAAAAGATTGTTGATAATATAAGCAACACCGTCGATTGTGGCATCACTGCGATTACTTATTCATTCGTTTGCTTGTCTCCATTTCTCGTTGGATTTTTACCAAATTTGACACGGAGTTCCGGATGCATACCAGAATAATACATGAAAAGAGAAAATCAGATCCGGAGGGAATGAAATCCTACCCTCGTCCTCTCCTATGCCCCCAGCGACCAAATCAGGAATTCAGTTATACATCAATACCACCCTTTGCGCTGTTACGCTATTGTGTTGACATCAAACAAGAGACCAATCCTAGAGTTCTAATGGCTCATTTGATATATTTAAGTAATCCTAAATAATTGATGTGTAGCACTTTTTTCGGTGGCCATTGTCAACCAGTCCTCAAATCCCACTTATCGAACTTAGAAATTGAAGAACGTTTTAAATTACAGTTCAAGAAAGGCCGGGTTGCCATGCCAGCGATTTAATCAGTTATTCGTCAATGAAAATGCTAGCAGATGACATACCTAATTTGCATGAACTAGCACACATTCATTGAAGAAAATTAAGGATTTCGTGTCACATCGCCCTGTCAAGCTATATCATGAGTATTCCCCAACATCCATTGTACTATATATAGGCTAGTCATATAAAACTGGAGCTCTACCTGCAGTATATTTTTTATGTAATACCTTTCTTATCTTATTAGTTTGCTCAACTGATACGGATACAGAAGCGGCTTGGAACTGAAAAATTTCCGTTAATAGAACAGACTTACTACCCGAATCACAAGCAAATGGTAAGTGCCTTTTTATGCCTAGTCCTACGATTGATCTATCTGCATGAATAGAAAGGCACATTGGCACTGTAACAATTATATAGTGCAGTACAAAAAGATCTAAGACAGAGAATGCAAGCAAGTTTTTAAATTTACGAGACAGTACTTTCTTCACTATATAATAATAGAGATTAGAAAAGACAACATCTACTAGCTTGGTGCTTAGTTCCAGTCCAAGGTGAACCTGGCAATCATTTGGCATGGTGCTTACTTGATGTAATGTACTATGCCCTATGAGGTATTCATGTATACTTTCTTTAACATACTTGATCACAAAATATGGAGTAATATAGGCTTCAAACGTTGTAATGGAACTAAAATAGCTGCATGATCGAACTCTTAATTCATAAACCAGAACAGATGGACAAAACTACTGTACCCATAAAATATGTTATTGTGCGGTTCAGTCGTAATTAAAATATTGCATTTTTTGATCAGTTGCATTCACGATACATCGGTTAACTCCTCGTGCATAAAATACTTAAAATCAGAAAGTTTAGTCCTTGGTACGTAATCAATAAAGCAAGTTTCTTACGAGGCAGATCTTCTAACAATAAAATATGCATTTGCAAAATAGGATGTTTCCCAGGTGACTTTTTCGCTTCATTTCCCTAGAGAATTCTGGAAATCCTCAATGTTTTTTTATTAAGGAATAATTTTTAAAGTAAAAGTAATCACGTTCTATCGCACTGCATTAACCATATGAAAAATTTATGGAAAGGATTCGATTTACAAAGGCAATCTGTTTTTTTTTAATATTGTTTTTCGTGACCCTGTTATCCCAGTTCAAATACTGTTTTGAAGTCATGGCTTGAATATACAGGATAATATTATCTCGTATTACGGAAATGTAAGATGTAAGACAATGACATATAACTTGTTTCGACGTTGACTTTCAGTTCGTGCATTAGGTTGAGGATATTTTTTCCAGAGTATCGTGTTGATATTACTGATTATTATCTTGTGGGAGTCTGGAGTTGCGTCTGGTTGAACAGTGTTTCGCAATTTTTAAGTAACCGCGAAGCAAGTAATATTAGTGATTCGATGTTCATGATTTTCTGCAATACCAAAGATCTTTCTAACCTTGGGACAAGTATGGTTCTGTAATCAAATCCACTACAGTACATAATTCCACAATAAGATCAATACAGTAATGCTTGATATATACATTTATTTGTAACTCATAATACGCCATTGCCAGCCGTTCTCATTGAGCGATACGATGCAGATATACTTATTTACAAAAGTTCAAGAAAATCGCTCTCACTATGATAATATAAACATAAATTGAAATGAAAGTTCACGAACCCATGTAAATTTTCGTAGACAAGTATGCGGGATTTTAATGAAGCAAAGGTATCCACAGTCCAGTATACCCTATAAGAGATATCAGTAAGCTAGCTATACGTATGGTTTTTTATGGGATCTCGTCAAACACAGAACATAAATCTTTTCCAAGATCTTTCTTTTTTAATACAATATACCAACAACCTAGCTTTCAATGTTTTTCAAGAATGATGTACACGACAGCTGGCTGCGTGGTACCATCTGGCGTATTATATCACTTTTCAAATTTTATTCGACAAATGTCGAGTGTCATTTGAGTATGCAGCAATTGCACTGACTGAATTAAAATAAAAGCTATACAAATTAGAAGAGTTTCAGGATGAAGGCGCATGGCCATTGTATTCTTATAGTCAATCCTCTTCCTCCGTCAAAGTTGACCATCATCAGCTTGTTAGTGTATTTATTCATACAAAGTTATAAGAAGTTCTCTCGACTTCTTCGTCATCTAGGGCCCAAGCTCCCCGAATTTTTCATCATCATCATCAAGAGCGACGGCTGGTTTCATTCCTAAGTGATGCCTTCGTTTTCGTCTGCGTTTTTTGTTGCTGGTGTTTTCTAAAGTATTGTGCCATTCGCAGGTCCGATCATCATCGCCCACCTTGGGCCTACAAATGTAATTCGCCTTGTGGATATTCAGCTTGTCGTGGTTGTTGGTCCATACGCAAGTGTTCTTACCCTTGAAAAAAGGAATTCGAATAGTATTCAGTCATTCATATTACTATTGGCTTTACTTTTATTTCAGTACTTACAGAATCGTCACATTCGGTATCCCAATCCCAAATACATGTTTTTATTTCACACTTGGTCGCACATAACCAGTTGCTTTCGCGCATATTCCGTTTTACGCTTCGTTTCTGCTTGATATCGAAAGAATTCCATTTGGTAACCTCATCACATAGGCCAATATGCAAGCGATCCTCACTGATGAAACCTATACCAAAATTTACCATAATTCCATAATAAATATACCATAATTCATGTGAGGTGATGAAGTCATTTGGCTAATTTAGATATCGTGGCTGACGCGGGTAATAGAGGATTCATAAGATTTTTTTCTGTTCTTTTACTTAGCAATTGTACTTGCACTGTAATGGTTACAATATTTCAGAAATCTTGACTTTGCATAAAAACCAAGTTCTATGTACGTAGATGGAGAGTTTACGTAACAGTTGAATTTTCTATTAGGTAGAAGAAGGTCGTCTGCGTTACGCAGATTAGATTTCTAACGCATGCGTTGTTTTAGTTACAATACGAAGAAGGCTAACCTATAACCAAATACATCTCCTTCGCGTTCAAGGTGACACCACATAGAGAATCGTATGGAGCCGTATATAAATACATCTTCTCTCCCACAGTTTCTTCTGGTTTCAGTCCTTTGTATGCCTGTTAAATAGATTAAACAAGCACTTATAGGCAATATTTCCTATTAAGCTATACGCACAGCAGTGACTGAAGAGTTCAGTGCTCTGTGCGCGTATACTGCTGCACTTCACTTTCGCTTTCACTTCAAAGTTATTATTTTATATTGTCCTCAAGATTACTCAAACTAGACCAACGAAATTCCACATCATTAGAAAATTCCCATTTAACACATTTACAGAGCTTTATTCCATTTATGTAGTTATGTTATGTGGAACCTTAAAAAAGACATCTATATTGTCCCCCACAATAAGTATATAGACTACTGAATTTTAAATCTGGCCTACAACGATCGATATTATTCGTTTAGCATATCACTAGTAGCGAAGGATATATTTAAATACGGTGATTAGAGAATCTGTTTCGACTGGTGTGTTTAGACACAAATGTTTTTTCTTCATAGGGAAGTTCTCCCTTTCGAGCAGTCCCTACTATATCAATATTCGTATTGATGTGAGTAACGTATTAGTAAGTAATCAATAATAATGTGAATCGAGCACAATATTGCATTTTCTTCATGATGCATTCGTCGGTCGGTTCGTGATGAAAAAAAATTCCATTCTTATCAGAAAAGTGATGAAATGATACACGTTCTTTTCAATACAACACGGAAGTTTATGAGACAGAAGAGGCGCAGTGTCGTATTACCCGTCGACAAATATCCAAAAGGGGAACTAGTTCAAACTTCCCCTTCTCACAACATGACTTCTTTAGTTAATGATGTTTCCTTATTAAAAGTATTGTTCAAAAATACATGACTTCAATACCAGCTGACGTACATACAGTACAGTGTCGGGTATAAATTACAAAGTGAATTATAACCACGGCACGTAGGCAAATAAACACAGTGATACCAAATGCCGCCCAGGTGCTATTTCATTTCAGTGGCCAAATTGAGGACAAAAACAAAATGGCTTTGGAACTATGTAGAATATACTATAACTACGCGATGACATGATTATACCACTTGATATGTGCCAAGCCTAAGACGCTCGATAAAGCTAAAAAAAACAATTACATACCTCGTAGATTTTGATGCGGTAACGAATATAACTGGCAGTGTAGTATTTTCTTTCCATTTTCTTCCTGTCTTTCACGACGATTTCGACTTCTTCCATTTCCGGAAGAAAGAAATTCTTCTCGTCGTCGGCTGTATACATACGAAATTACGCGTTAAATCCAGCAATGACAACATTATCGTCTCGTACGAGCGAAACTACTACTCATTCACTGAGCACTCATTTTACTGTTTTAATATGGACACCAAGGCAACTAAGTTCATTCTTACATCGAAAGGCAACGAGGCAACTAAGTTCATTCTTATATCGAAACTAATGCCATTAAAGCAGTAACTGTAACTGGCTAGGTGTCTAGAACCTAGATGAGTGGTTGGAAACTTTTTATTTCGCTAATTTATGCTTCTGTGACTGTCCCACCTCAAGAGGTAGAGGTTAATTGGTGATAAAATATACTAAAGTCGACTGAATTAGAAGTACATCTCGTTATTCCGATGTTCCACTGTTCCTCTAACAATATGTAAATCAGAGTTAACAGTAGACATAAATCATGAATGGACAATAATACTAAGGTACGATAAAATTGAAATACTTATAATAGGTGCTTATTTGAAAACTTGTAGAATAATTGATGCAAAATTCCAGTTCAATTCCCAGGTTTGAAAGTATCAATTGACACATATTTGCATACAAACGCACCTTTTTCAGTAAATTTCTTGCCGGACTGTGTCTTGTCTTTGTTGTCGCTATATTTGGGTCGCATGACCGTGTACACGTATTCCACATTCCGAACTTTGACCAATGCAGCTGTAATAGAAAGACATAGACATTCTATAATGAGTTGAACTTACCATAATATACCTTCCTATGATACTACCACACGCATGAATAGCATAGAGTAAATTAATTGGAGCTTTGAATATCAACATTAGTTGTCATCATTATAGAAACGTGGACTCTCTGCAAGTACTGATCGGTCTACGGTTGTAAATACACTACTGTCATTGTACAATCCTGAAAATTGATAATGTGGGGTTATATAAATGATCGCTGCTTGTTACTGTGTGTATATTAATAAATCCTTGTCGTAGCCTAAGCCAGGTGTGCGTAGGTCATGGTAGCGGTTTCATATGGTAGTTCCATACCTTTCGGTATGTATCGCAGAGTTCGGAAGCTTTCATAAATTGACGTTTTAGGTATATTATTTTTGTATTTGTAAGTTTAGCTTGTCAGTATACTATCGATAAGATATCCGCTATCACACACGCACACGTAAGCAAACGTTAATAATTTCTCAGCGTAGTACTAGATGCTTGTGTGCTTGTTGATATTTTCCATTATTGAAGAATTCGTTAAATATTACCTTGAAATATTGTCACTGTTCCACTATAAATAACTTATGGGTTGAAATGATGGATCGCTGTGCGAGTCTTCTATATAATACTGTGAATTCATTTCGTGTTCATATTATGTTCATCCCATCTACTTGTAGGGAAATTCGCTACTTAGTAATGCATGGTCGTGTTGTATTATATACGTACGTATGTACGCTATATTTTGGTAGATAGATCATGCGTTACTTTATATTATTAACGCTATGAATATGAAATATAGCGGTATGTGAATTTTCCGACTCTTGTAGGCTAATCAATACTGTGTGTTATGAGAATTTATAAGCAATTCTTGCTCACATTTATTAATTATTTATAGCGAGTCAAGTTGTCATAATGAGGTTTTCAGTTCATATTTTTATCACGAATTCCTGTGTATGGGAATTCCGTATGGCGTAACGATTCCAATATTCGTCGCAAGGAAACTGTTCAAGCATATCGAATACGTACAATATAACGTCATTTCGCTAACATAGCCTTTAACAGACGACATTTATTGCCACTATGAATACCCATTAGATTGATTTATGGGCGTCGTAAACGGACTGCTAAAACCAAGGATAATTTAACTGGCGGTCAAAGAAATACTCCGGAAGGTATAAACAACTTTTTGTCACATGAAGTATAAACAACCATGTGTAATATGCAGTACATACACGAAACCACAGCACGAAAGGAAACATTTGTCGATGCTGCTTCGATAACTCAGAATCGATTGAAACTTAATAAAGCTACCTTAGGCATTATTTTAGGCAGAACCTCAACGAATGTAATAAATCAACCGACAGTAAATCAATATCAAAAGTAATCCGTCAGAATTGACAGTATTTTCGCATGTCAAATATTTCGGCGGTCCGTCACGCTAATAAATCACGAAATGAAACGAATAAAGGTGGATCGTAAACAGGGCGAGAACAGGATTTCATTCAAATCTAGAGTTTGATTTTCAATGGGTCTGACGATTCTTTTTGAGACCTTGTTATGTGTTGCTCAAGCCAGGTGTGTCTACTTGAGCTTATTCACTCAGCGTCGCCTATTTCATATTCAGTTTACATTTGTAATCGGTTCGATTCTTCTATTTATCCTTGGTTATGTAGTTTTACACACGCAACACTTATAGTGTACACATGGGTGTACTCCACTTCAAGTAAATACAGTGTAGTATGGTATATATACAGTAAACATAAGGGAATGTAACTGCAGCTGAGAACAAAGTGTACTCACCGCGCCCGGTCACATGAAACTAGTTCCATCGTGATATGGTTTATTAATGTTGACACGAGTAAAACCTAGGTCCTAGTCACCTAGTGTATGTATCAGGGACCAGTTTTGTAGCAATTATAACTACGTTTACTCATAAGCAGATAAGCAGTTGTTCATACCAACAAGCCTGCCTCACCTTTCATTTAGAAAATATTTGTTTTATCCAAAATATATAACACAGATTAAGCTTCAGATCTTAGCAAGACAGGAAGTACTTGTTCATCTCTATAATTACGATATGTTGTGAGTGTCGCGTTGCCATTAGCGCATGACAATTATCAGTAGTTGTAATCTCTACTGCGGATTTAACACAGTCCTGTTCTCGGTCTAAGCATTTATAACTAAAGGATATGTATGCCATTATTTATAATGCGTACGCTAATTACGATTACAAGATTCACTCACCAAACGCTCCAACTCGGCATAATTTTTCTTGTGGATGTCCTGGCATACAAGTGCAACCTGTGGCGTGATGATCTATAGCAAACAAGGCTAAGATAACAATCATTACTTTCCATATAACAACTGCTTTCTCCATCACGGTTCAGTTTTCGAAGTACTCCTATAGATATTTACTTTTAGTAATATAATAAGGATTTTAGTTTCCTTCTATGAATAAAAACAACAGCTTAAGATCATCTACTTGAGACAACTACTCGCTCTTGTATCAGTTTCATCTCATCTCTGCCCTCCGCTCACCGACTAGAACCTTTTATACTGTGAGAGAAAGGGTCTGCGCCTCCCGACATATCCAATCATTGGCGAGAAAAAGAATTATATTATTGGCAATTTTGAAACAGCACTACGCGGCGTTAGGTATAGTAGGATTCGGTGAGATAAAACAAATTGGGACCAAGATATTTTGTTGAAAACATATCAATCAGATAAAGCGGACCTTTATATAAATAGCCAAATTAATATTGGAGTTCTACAGCGCTAGAGCTCATCGGATTATTTTCGTTTTAGCATGATTATCTTTTTAAGTACCGAGTTAACTCGTCCAGCAATTAGTAAATGAAAAGCTCTGGGCATTTCCTGACAATCATCGTTTTTTTCACGAGATGAGTTACATCGATTCCAATATGTCGATTATAGGCCACGTATGAGAAACTCGAATTGAGATATAAATTTTTGCGTGGAGTTGATAACATGCATGGAAAATTGACAACGTGAAATCAGTGTTTTTACAAAGCGGAAAAAATGCGATTAACTTGATCTATACAGCGATTCTCATACGAGATGAAGTTTTGTCCCTTGGGAGAAATGGGGTAGGAAGTCAAAGGAGGAACCCTAAACTGGGAAAGCACGCTGCAAACCATACGGGGATCACAAGAGGAGGGATGAGAATCCTCTATCTATTCGCCTTTTTTATTTGTCCCAATTAAGTAGTCCTCATTCTAGTCTAGTCTGATCCTAATTTGGTGAAAGGTATTCACTGCTTTCCTCTGAACGATAATATTGTCTCTCTATCGATATTATACTAATTTCATAATCTACTATAAGTAAGTTTAGATACACAGTAAGCATAGATGTGTACTGTACTGTAATTTTATAGAAGCTTACATGTAGTACAGGGGAGTCGCATGACAGTTGCACTACGCAATCACATGTGCATTAGGTGATCAAGGCGTGATCTAAGAAGCAAGTGAATGTGGTTTACCGTAAGGCAATTCAATCAATTAGCAAAGGAATCAACCACTGCGTAAAGTAGAAACATATCTTACTCTGTACGTCAATATATTACATGTACTTGTACAGAATTTCACCATAATTATCGCCATGACGTCAAACAGCAGTGATTTGATGTAAGACATGCTCTTTTTCGTCGCTCATTCATGTTTACGTTGTATTTCGTTTCCCGTATTTGGTGGTCACTTGATCATGATGTCATATATGCAATTTCTCTCTAAACGTAGCTATGTCGTTGTCGCTGATGTCACGAAGTCATTCGGTAGGATTAGTAAGCACGCTCCTCAACTGACGCACCGGTATCTTTGTTTCTGCTTTCAACTCAACCCACGATGTCTGGCGAAATAGTGTTTACGCTCCGCATAGTAAAATTAACCTAATGCAGTTCGATTTTGGGTACGATGTACAAGAGTGCGTAGGCGAGAGCTCGAAACAGAAATTGCTAATCGTTTTTTTCTCAAAACAACCTAATACAACTAGGAATATTAGCCTCCTTTCGGAGGTCAAAACAACGCCCAGCGGAAGTTTTTCAGAGTTGAACCAAGGACGAATAGTGACTTCGAAACTAGCGTAATAATTGCTGTAATAAGTATTGATCTATTGAATTCAGGGTACAAATAGAGTTGCCATATCAAAATAGTCAAAATACTGGACGCCTTCAAGTACAGAAGCTCACCTATGACCTGAATTCAGCCCAACTAAAAGTCTAGATAAATTTTGTACTCAAAGTCATTTCTCCTTTTCACCAAATATCAGATGTCGTTTTCCTCTTTCCAAAATTGTTTGAATTCAAATGTAGATTCCAAATACTACGCGTTCCATCTAAGTTGTGCGGACCACTGGAGGATGCTCAGAAATGCAAGCATGGGGCACACTTCCTCTGATGATGTGCAGTCGCGTCAGTATATCAACAGTTTGAATATACAAATCAGTGATTTCAATTCCTCCCTTGAACTGCTGAAATTTGACTCAGCAGGCAAACTAACCACGAGGAAATAAGAACCCAGTTATGTATAAATCACTCTCAATTACCGCTATAGTATGCTTGAAACTGTACTGTGAAAGGTATATTTAATGTTGTTCATGCGAAAGGGAAATTATATAAATCATATAAATGACACGTATCGATAAGACCCCAAAGTCCCTAGTCTGAACCTTTCCAGTGGCGAATAACTGTGCTGGCAGTTGAATTGCACTTGTTCATCCCTTAAACTGAGGTCCACCGTTACCGTTCGTATTAACAGTAAAAATATACAGTACTGTAGCGATCTATCATTCGTTTTCCATCAATGTCGTACACAATCGCAGCGGGCCCGGAAAACCGGGTGCTGATGTATAAATTGTTCCATTCGAAAAAGTTGACGCGAGACCCCGAATAGGCAAAATATCACACGTTCTCAGCCGAATTTAAAAATGAACTATATTTAATCAGAATTCAGAATAGTTCCATGTTCCATGGGATTTCCATGTCTGGACTGAGACCGAATTCCGCGAATAGGTACCAGTTTTTGCAAACGTCTCACTGAAAATATTAATCCAAACATTTGTTTGAAGCACAATTACGCTGAATAGGAATTTCAATTTAGGGAGGCCAAAAAAAAAATTATTCTGGGACGCAAACAAAAATTACAAGTTGTTGTTTTATTTATTCCAAGAAAAATAATTTTCCACCATATGTCTGCGGCTTTAATTGACCTGAAATAAAGTTATTTTTAGTCTGAAACAACAGAAGTCGAGGACGGCGATACACAAACGCCAAATGAATAATTGATGTACCTTTTTGATTCTAATTCCCTTGCCTAATGAGCTCTGTGGCTTCCAGAGACAGGTGCTAGACTATTGTTTTTGTTTTTGTGTTTGGAAGTAGGACATTTTGCAGAGGTTGTTCCTGAGAAATTTGTACAAAAATTACTGCAAGATATTTTGGCCGGATGAAGTTGAAAAATAAGCAGACAGTCTATGGCTCTATGCTAACACAATGTATTCTATAGTATGCAACAGTAAATAGGATATGAATATTGTAATGTATAAAATGATGTACTGTACTGTACTGTATAATATTACGAATCTGTGGTGGTGGTAGTAACAGTGCTTAAATGTGATTCCAAATAATTCGATTACAGAGTTCCCACAGCTAAAGTACATTCCATTCCCTCGCTCCATCAAATTCTATCACTTCGAATAACATTAATTAAGCTAATGGATTCCAGTAATCCTTCAATGCCGGGCAGTGTGCGTTTTTAATGTAGTTCTTTGAAGTTTACAAATTGGAAGGAAATGACTGTTAAGATTAGGAAAGACTGCATAATGCTATTGTAATGTGTTTATTTACTTTCGCTTTTCCTGTAATTCAATAGTAATTGAAAAAAAAGCATACTGAAATAGATAAGAGGAGCTGTTTCACACATAAGATGAATTCTCTGTCTTGAGCGATCTTATTTCTGGCTACAGCGAATCAACTTAGATGACCCTAAGTTCAATTCTGTTCGTGACCTTTCGGAATACACTGTTACTTTGCAAATGTTTAATATTATTATACTACAACATTCCAGACTTCAGCCTATATTCATTTTCGTAGACGTGTAATTGTCTAGCTTCAACTTGAATTGTTGGAGACTGCGCCCTGACCCCGTTTCACTTGTGAGTGGATATTCATTTTCTTAATACATATATGGAAATGCAGACTGTACAATATGATATGCGATATGACAGCCAGTGGGAATTATGATTGAAATCCTATCAATTAAGTGACTTCACTGAGTAAAGTCACGAGCTTGAATCCCCAGACGGACGTGGATGATCTGTAAATGTCAATGGCGTGAAATGAAAAAAAGCATTAGAGTATTCCATTGAACTTCTTCAACTACTATTTTTGCAAGCTGTACAGCATTTACATTTTGTGATAGAATATTTCGTTACAAGATTATCCGCCACAATAACAGGATTACAATCGATCGCATTGAAAACACAATAATTTGATTTCGCAGTCCTTTGCGTTAATTTGAAAAAAAGAACTCTGCACATGCAATGATTACTGAAGCATCAACTGCGGCAATAAAACTAGAAATCTTCAATAAATCGAATAATTTCAGTTTCTGCAGCATGTTCAAGTACTACAATGCTCCGTACTATCCTCTAGTGAATAAATTTTTCGATAAATCTTCCGGTTTTGCATTCTTGTCCAGAGAATTGTACCATTTGCAGTCTCCAGATTTGCCCATTATGCAGGCAAACTGACTGGCATCATCCCAAATCGCTGTCCACCATTCTCTCCATAAGCATTGCTTAACCCTACTTGCCGCCGTCTGTAGGCATTTAGAAAAGAGGCGTAATATGACACTTAGGTAATGAAATATACATTTGATAGATTTATTCAGGTTATTACATTTGATTGACATCCCCAACGATTACAGACTTGAATACTGCAGATACGACATCCTGATGGAAAGCGAAAGTGCAGGTTCCTGATCACATTCTTCACCTCATTGGCTTTCATTTTACTCAAATCTGCTTTGTAGTCGCACGATTCGATAACCATAACACCGTGTCGAATTTTTCCTTCAGATTGAATCGTAATGTTACCGATACTCAAAATGTTATACAATAATGCTAATGTTGTTTACCTATGAGAATATGAGGTGAACGATTTTCCGTTAGCGTCATGCTGCACAGTGGTTTTGGAGGAGTATATATATACATTCTTCTGTCTTTTACCACATTTTCGAGACCTTTGAAGGCCTGCTCGAAAACAGAAAACGTGTTGAATGATAGGAACTATTACTAAAATGAAAACTTACTCTTACTTTCACAATATGGATCTTGTATTGTTTCATTTTCCTTTTCAAGATCACGGGCACCACTATTGCTCCTATTAAAATGTAGTGAATTTAGTCATCAATTTTAGGCTCAAGATAATATTGTATGTTATGTACGAGTACACACACTACTGACAAATAAGTGAAATGTGACATACGACTGATATGGATTAGTAAAGTTAAAGTATATACACACCTTCTCCATACATTTCGAAATTATAAATTTTCGTTCGAAATAGCTGTTTTTCAATAATTGGTATTTTCTCCTACTTTTACTGTCGGCAACGCTGTACCCGATCTATGTGTGGAGAACTAATTTGTTATTGTGATGTAGTTTCTCAAACTAGACAGAACTCTGCAATGCTGTTGTTGTGTTGACACAAAAGGTTCAGTATCGTGAGCACTGTTTATGGTTAGCAAGTTAGATAACACAGACCCAAGTAGAAGGGGATGAATCAGAACTGCACCCGCCGATTTTCTCAACACAAGACATGTGAAATATCACTCCACAGTCCACCAGAGTCTAAGTCTAAATACCTAGATAAGCTCATACATAGAGCATTGTTACATACCCGGATAAGCGCCGATACCTCCACGATTTCCTCTCGGATGAATTCTTCTATTAAATGGAGGATAATCTCTTTTCTGTCGTGATTTCTCGTCAACGTCTAGAAGAACATTATAAATGTTATTCTCCTGTAGTTTGCGTCATCACATAAAACAAACGACATAAATAAATACTTTACTTTCTCTTTCGCGAGTGCCTGGTGAAAGCACTGCTTCTGCCTTTATAGCCATAGCCTGTAGTGGTTAGAAATCAAATTCCTCAAGTATGCGCTATATTAATACCAATATTATATCATATTTACCGCGAAATGTGAAGAATAACCAGGCATTCTTGTATCGGGTCCGGCAGGTATCACACGTGCGATCGGTCCGGCCATCGGTGCTGGTCGTATAAAGTCGTATTCCGTCGGAAATTTTTCGGGGTTGGACTAAATTTATATTTGACATTCTGTTAGGCTCGTTCCTCTACATACGCTATCTAAGGTTATACTTCCACATATTCCGCCCTTTCTCCGGATCCGTCATTGTCATCAATAACAGCAGTTGACTTATCCTTGTCCTTGTGACTTGAGGTAAATCGGCCATCATTATAAAGCACTACCATTCTAGCTCGTCCAACCAATGCCTTGATTACTATTAATAACATTTCGGTTGTTTAAATATTTTTCCCGAGGGAACGAAACAATATTAATCTTTAATGTATTAGATAACGCTCACCGAAGTCTGCTTGGCAGTATTTATCTTGTGGATGGATAGGCTGGCAAGAACATGCTTCAGTTTTAGGGGCAAACTGTACAGCAAGTAGCAAGAATCCGAATACTAATAAAAGTGACTTCAACATGATTCTTCAATGTAATAAGCAGCACAGTAGTCATGTAACTGGAAATCAAATACATTGATAAAGTACTCTATACAAATTTAAGCTGTATACCTATTTGATGTGGCTCGTTATAGCGCGGACTCACACATAACGCAATTGGGTCATGGGCCCCAATTATTCAATTTGTTAAAAAACATAAAAATTAAAAAATTAGAAAATTAATTATATCAAATATAAAAAAATTAGCTTATACCAGCTTACAATGCATATTCCAAGATATGAAGGCTTAGAATATTTTTGCAATCAGGAATGGAAAATAAGCTCATGGTATCTAGAAATATTCTTATCATCATTATTGCAATCGCGATATTTTTTGGTTTTGCTTATGCTTATCTAAAAATACCACATGCACTTGTCAAAACAGAACCATGGTGCTATAAAACGTCAGACAACATTGTATAGCTTTAGCAAAGCCCAGTTTACATTGCTATATAGAATAAAGTGTGCGTGTACAAAACACCTTACATTCCTTGTACATATTATTACTAGCAAATTTTTCTGGTCGCATTTCTTTACCTCCAATACTATAAACACTGATAAACTTTTGGCGCAAACACTGCTTTGAACCTATACCCTAAAGAACAAAACTCAAAACGAATCCCATTGCATTATCTTTTGCTTTAGTTCACAGGTTGTCGTTCATCGAAGCAATCATCTGTAGCCTTCTGGCATAAATCAAGGTGTAATATAAGTCTTCGCTCTTACCACTCTCCTTCTATAGCCTATAGCAATACTACATATGACATTGCATTTCCATATTAGCTCTAAAAATCGTCCAGTCTAGTCCTGAACTGCCAATAGTAATGAATGGAGTTTCCTGGTAGAAATATTGTATATATTGACTAACCAGGTTAACGTCATAGCTTACATATGCACCAAAGAAGATTTTATACACATCAGTAAACACCTTACGTCAACATTCTTGAGACAAGGGCAAGCATACGACTTCAAAGCGTAAACAGTTTTTCCTAACGTTTTGTAAATTCAACTAACAACCCGAAAAATACCTAAAGACATCTATGACTCGAATTTGTAAAGATATTTAGATTTGAAAAAGCAATGGTAATGAGAAATAACGCAATAAAATGGGCTTGTTCACTATACACAAGCATGAATGTTCGACCGGGAAAGCAGACGATACCGCAGACTTTAACTGCGTTCATTTCCTTTCTCCTCGTAGCTTCTTAAAGTTCACTAGCCTGTCGTCTGAGTAAATCCCGATTAACATATACATGCCACTAGGTTCTAAGAACAAACATAAATCTACGAGGTCGACTTGATGTAATGTCTGTTGACAGAAGGCAGAAGTACGAATGTCTGTAGCATCGTTGCTATATATTATACTCACTGCGCATAGTCAGTCAACTTGAAATTGAATTGCTATTGAACATTTACGTATTTTTTCGAATAAAATACCGCAAATGATTGCCACCCGAGTAGTACGACATAGTGAACTTATGCTAATTGACCATCGTGAGTGTTAAACATAGCAATTGTCCATTGGTCTCAATAGGGATAAATATTTCCTATAGAATGACTGTATTTAATCTATTTCCAGTTGACATCGTCTCATTTTCCTGTGGTAATCAAAATTGGACATGCTAACCGAGGAATGGCGAAGTTAAAAGTGAACAACCATCACCACTTTCAAGATGTTGCTGGGATAATAGCGCTTACTGGTACATACGCAGTATCGGAGCGTTTCGTGGAGTCCAAGTTTGACATACGAGTGCAAAAAATCGGAGGAACCTACAGAACATACGTGTACGTTACAAAAGTTTACTTTTATCACCTGACAGCAGAAATACTCGGAAAATAGTAGATCTTTCAGTGTGAATGCAGTTATGTGTGTTTGTTTCAAATATATCTTCTTTGGTGGGTAACTTTTCTACATCTTCTACAGGGTGTTGGCCATGTAAACATAAACTCGCGGGGTACTGTTGTAATCATGAAACTTTACATTAGCTATAACTTATTTCTGAAGTCACCTGGAGTAGAAACAAATTGGGCTTTATATATATAATTCGATCTGTTGTTTCACACAATGTGCGATACAAGTAATAGTAAAGTGCTCATGAAGAGACGAAGAGTCTTTCAAGTTAACAGGAAGTTACTGATCAGTAAGATCGGTTATGAACTATGGCCCAAACCGCCAATGATCTCGTTGATCATTTCATCACGACGATTCCACAGCTTGCTTTGTTTGCTCAGTGCTAATGCTATTTTATAGTTATCCGGTTCATTTGTTTGAGCCTCGATGCAAAATTATTCATTTCCCTCCATTGCAAATGCCTTAGGCGAACATCGATCTCAAATAATTGGAAAGCAAACACTGGATCGGCAATGCTTGAAGAAATACCGGTGACAGATCGACACCGACTGTGGGTGGATGCTTGCAGCGAGATGTTCGGAGGACTCGATATTGTCGCTGTTAAAGCATTGCATGGTGCAGATGGCCAGGATTATATTATTGAGGTGAGGAATATAACAAAATATCTTCACAGACCACTCAAGTAAATTAGATTAGCAGATCTGGAGGGGGTAATAATGTTCTCGCTCCTCGGCAGTAAGCGTGAGTCCCTCCAGTGTATGGTTTATTGACCAATCGTAAAATTACCTGATTACGGTTTTATTCACAGCTGAAAATATGAGTGCCGTATTTTATATCACACCAGCTTTNCATCGATCTCAAATCTTTGCTTGACGACTTTACATATTTAAGACATCCACCGAAAATTAGTTCATTCATGACCTCACTGACCCCTAAAAATGTCACCCTTTCTCACCCTCAATTGTGGTACTGTAGACAGTTCTTCTAGATACGGCCGTTGTTTTAGGGGCGAAATATGTGAGGTATAAGAATTCAATCATGTTTTTTTTT